>BSBM01000547.1:8610000-8840000 GCA_027924585.1 Larix kaempferi
ACATAGTACAAACCTTTATAATAAATACAATGAAATTTTAAAAAATAAAATACCAAAAAAGAGCTCAATACTTGGTGAACTCGTTCGAATGAGGTAACATACTCAAATTTTAAAAAATAAAACACCTCAAAACAGAACCATCATACTCATGAACTCGTTCAAATTGGGTGCCATACCTTTCCAAAAAGCATTGCTTTACATTATAATCATGAAATCGTTCAAATTGGGGACCATACCTTTCCCAAAAAGCATTGCTTTACATTATAATCATGAACTCGTTCAAATTGGGGACCATACCATTCCCAAAAATCATTGCTTGTTTTAAAGCTACTTTTAATTGGCCATATTTCTTTTAATTGGGGCACCAAAGATAGTGGTGGTTATGTCAAGCATTATGATGCACTTTGGCTAAAATATTTGTAAAATTGATTTTTTTTTCAATTGACAATCAAGTTTCGCCTAGTGTTGGGTTTGTTTGTTCTAATTGGGTTTGTGTTTTAAATCCTCTTCGGGCATGGATTTGTATGGTGAGGGTGGCTTGAATCATTTCTTTACGAGTCGATAAAGCCTAAACCCTAAGAGGTCAATTTTAAATTTCTTCCATATCGCTATAATGCCAAATTTATGATTTGTATATGTACATTTTTTTAAAAGCCTTTAGAAGTGGTGGCATTTACTAGTGCTGACTTGTGGTTTGAAGAACTTTTAGTGATAGTGTCATGACTCTGTCGTGTAGCTTAAAGCACAGTCGTTAGTGGTATGGCAGCTACGTTATTTTAGAGAGAAGGGAACGCTATTGGGCGATATTCATATTAGGGTTTGTGTCATCAAGACTTGTAGTTGATCACAGATGAAATTCGACGAGGATATGAATACTGTCTTATGTTAATGCCGGCTGCCTGCTTTGGATTTATCGAAGCAGCCATATTCCATGCATTATATTTCGCTGATTATGGCCTGCACTTCCTCAAATTGATTTTATTTTATTCAAAGCTCATGGCTCCACATTTCCAGTGCTTGAGCGTGCACTTTCCATTAACGGCTTTTGCGTTAATGTTAAGTAAGATCCATTTGGCGCCACCTCCCATTCCTGTCCTTTCGCAGTAGTTATTTTGCAAGTTGCAGCCAGGAAACTCTCACGGGTCTTCTATATATTTACTATTTGGTCACATTACCAGCTTTAGAAAGGTGTGAATTCAGAAAACAGAGAAAATATCCAGAGCCATAGCCTTTCTATTTTTTATTCCATTGTTGTGAGCGGGCGAAGATCTGTATTGCATTTCTCACTTTTTTTATTCTATAGCTTCGATTCGTTGGTCTGCATGCCGTTGCTATTTAAATTGGCTTTCTGCTTTGGCCGGTTCCGAATTTGGAAATTTAGTAGTATCGTTATTGAGCAATTGAAGCGGCAGTTATTAGCTGATCTGAATTGTTTCTCCACAGCCAGACAAGACGTTCTCACTACAACTTTAGATATGGCAAACCAGCTTAGATGGGTTAATACAGTTGTCATCCTGGCGTTGCTTGTCAGTGTGCCATCTTTCAGCACGGAACGTCCCCTGGCAATTGTCAGAGCTTGACGACGATTACTAGAAAAGGTAAGGCGTTCACCATTGCTATTGGGGAATAGGGTTAACATTTTTAGTAATGGTTATCAAGCCCTTAGAACGGCGAGGCGACATTGTGGGCTTAAAGAATGGCACACTAACAAGCAACGTCAGGCTATCAATTGGAACCCATCTAAGTTGGTTCTACATGTCTTTATAATTACAAACGTGAAGACTTGGAGTTATGGATATGCAATTGGAACCAGAGGGCGGGAGGTCCGTAACGAATTGGTGAAGCTATTGTTTCGTTCTGAAGCAATTTCTTTTATGTAATTCTAAAAATCTAAAAACTGTTATTTTCAACGATTTTGATTGAATCCCTAAAACTTAAATTGATCTTTGGTACAAAGAACCAACAATTTTAATTCTGTTTCAAAGTTATTAATTCCTCAGTCTATCTAAATTTAGTAATTTCTAAAAAAAATCGAAGTTATTAATTCCTCCCGTCTATCTAAATTTAGTAATTTCTAAATTTTTTCCACGCAGATTGTTCAGGATGGTGTTATCAGCGTCATACTGTGCCCAACGCAGAGGTAAACCCACACAACCACATGGATTGATCAAGGGAGCCGTTCTTAAAGTCGTTACAGTGCACCAGCAGAGTTAAACTAAGACGACCGCATGGATAGCTTTGTTCAACAGATCAAGTAGACTAAACTAACACAAACACATAGATTGTGGTCACATTTAGAGAAGGTATATGTAAATGTTGTCGATGAACAAATATAGTAAAATTAAACTAGTAAAGTTATTTTGAAATCAATCTTTCATTATCCTATTATCGGTATAGATCCATCCTAAAGAGATCTACCAAGCATCTAGAGGGATCAAAATTTTTCCAAGTGCAAACTACTTTGTAAAGTGCAAATGTTGAGTAAGCATTTTAATTTATCTAATTTCTTAGTTTTATATATATGTCGTTGTAAATGTTTTAAATAGCAACATGTTATTTTTATAATATTTTTTTTTTTAAAGGACACATGTCAACTCCAAGATGAGTAGGCAAGGAGTTACACATCTCCCCTACTAGGTTCGAAAACTCACAGATATTTTCTTCCACAATTTCATATATTGGATTGTTTTAAAAAAACAAACAAATAATTTCTTAGTCAATTTCCTTAGTTATTCGTAAATGAACATATGCTTTTGTTTCTCAATTTCATGTGTTGGTTAGCTTTTCTTCCTTGTTTAGGCAATATTATTTATTGGCTTGAGTGTAGAACCGGTGGTTGGGTGCACCGGCCAAAGATAAACGGCAAGCCTAACCCCGAAGGACTCAAAGCTCAAACTCGTGACCTCAAACTCGTGACCTCACCCCGTACTGAGAGAGTGTTTGCACGTCTTACCAATTGAGCTAACCCTTGGGGCTTTTATGGTTTTGTTATGAGGACAATGTGAATGATTTTTTAATTTATTATTAATTGTTTTTGGAATTTTTGTTACTTAATATTCTTGTTGAGAGCATAGAAAGTATAATGTATTGTACATATTTATTAGTTGTTTATTAATATATTGACCATACTTTGGTGTGGGGATTTTCTTTAATGGTTGTATGTTTTTGTGTTGTTTATTATTATAATTATGTTTCTTGTTCTTCTCGCATTAATTATTGTAGTTTCTTGTCATTTCCGATAAAATCCTAACAACCTCCAATGCATGGCAATAGTGACAAGGTTTTTGTGTATCTAATCCTAGTTTGAGTGTGAGATTTCATATAAGGAAATATTGTTCCAAGAAAATGTTGAGCACATCTAGATTAAAAATGGAAAAGTTAGATGACAATACTTGGAGCTCTGGAAGCTCAATATGGAGGATTCACTCATAGATCGAAGTGTTGCAATATATAGAATCAAACTCGTTACTACAAAGATGAAGAGTGGGTAGTGTTGGACAGAAAGGTGAGGAGCCTTATCAAACATTATTTGGTCAATTTCATGTTATTAAACATTTCTAAGGAAAAATTGTAGCAAGTAGCTTGAAGAGGTTGAGGGATTTGTAACATACTAAATCCATGGTTAATAAATGTTTTTTGCAGAAAAAGTTGTCCACCATAAGAATGGGTAATGGTGATTCCATAGAGAAACATTTAAATGTCTTTAGTAATATTGTGTTCATATTGATCTTAGTTGGAGTGAAGATGGATGTGGCTATATGAACCTTTTGTGTTCTTTACAAGATTCACGGGACAATTTAGTAATAGCCATTGAAGCATTGTAAAGAACTTGTTACCTGATGATGTTGTGGTAGATTTATTCTCATAGGAGGTGAAGTAAAAAGACCTTTTAATCCACCAATGAGACCTTGGTTGTTCATGGAATATTGAAGGAGAAAGGCATGAAGAGGAAAATGGGTAGATCCAAATCCCATGAGAAACCTAAGTCTCTTCGAAAGCAAAAGGAAAAATGTTGGAATTGTGGCAAGAGCCAAAATTTCAAAAGAGATAACAATGAAGACAAAAAATATATATATATTAAGGAAAATAATTATTTTGATGATCGGTCTAAAAAATCCACTCAAAAATATGGTGAGGACTCATTTATTGTAGCTTGGGCAGCCCATGCAAGCTAGAATGCATGGTTTATAGACTTTGGCACTTCCTTCCACGTTACTTTCCATAAGAGCTAGATTTTGTTGTATGAGAAATTTGATTCTAGGATTATATAGCTTGTTGATGACTCTCCTCTCAACAGAGTTGGCCATGGTAGATTCTTGATAAGATTCCTCGATTGAAAAGTTAGAGAGATCAATGGGTTTTTTGACATTCTTAGTTTGGCACAAAGCCTATTATGACCAGTAGGCGTACTTAATGATGTGGGTGTGCATGTTTCTTTCTCTAAAAAAAGACCTCTATTAAGATGGTCTAAGGATCTACGGTTTTTACCAAGGGTGTTTATGTGGGAACTTTATTCCAACTTGATTCATGCATCATTCACTATTATTGTTAAAGGTATTTTTGCAATGAAAATATATGTAGACCCTACACATTCACATTCAGAACCTATATCTACTTATGATGGTCATGATTTTCATGTACCTAAAAAGATATCACTTCATAAAGAAAATTACTTGCAAACAAAACAATTCCATGGCATGTAATGTCCCCATTTTTTTATAGCACCATGATCCACCACTACCCATTCAACCTCCATGGGTCCTTGTGGAAAATAATTAAATATTGTTAAGCGGGTTAATTTTGACTAAAAAATTACATTATGTAAATAAATAAATTATTGTGGGAATTTTTCTTATTTAATATTACTAATCATTATTTATGAGTTTTCCATGGCTTAGGTGGCCCAAGAAGGGAGCATAGGATGAGGATAAGGGAGATGAGTTGTCTCCTCAGAAAAAGATGGACAGAAAGCATCTAAAAGCAGCATAAAAGCAGTGAAGATATGAGTTTCCTAATTTTGAGAGATAAGGCTCAAGGAAGATTAGCGAATGCAAGAAAGCAAGCTAAAAGAATTAGGAAATATCCAGGGGCTAATTTTATCCAAGGAGGTTTAATTCATGAAGGAAACTAGGTCCAAGAAAAAATTAACTTGCCAAAGAAACATCCATTGCACCTATGGTTCGAATTTCCTCAATGGAAAGTCCAGAAAGGGTGGCAGAAAAGCTAAAATAGGTTAATAAAAGGAGGTTGAACACACCCATTGACATCTTTTGCTAGTTTGTGAATTGAATCTTGAGAGCTCTATGCCTCCTTGTAGCTTGGGTGATGTGTGCCTAGCTCACATTAGGTGATGTGCCCCATTGCATTCAATAAACCAGTTGAAGGATTGTGATATCTCTCTACTAGGGATTGAGGAAGAGGATATCCAATCCTCTTCAGTGAGTTAATTGCAGCAAATGAAGTGAATTTGAAGGTCTGATTTGTAATCTAGTGCAGCTACAAAACATATTCATGAATCCCTTTCATCAGATGCAATGGTTGGTATTCCTGTTGTGCGGTTCAATCCCTTAATTCAGTGGAAATAGTGTTGAAAGGCCTAAATGGAGGTTCTGGTTTCGACAATTATAAGAAATTTTTGGTTGTATACCTATTCCATTGCGTATGGAGAGTGGTTTCCAGTAAGAAACACCTTTTTTCTCATCGAAAAAGGTGTTTGGATGGCCAAGATACAACCATTTTCACCAGAGCCAAGGTTTCAGTGTTGAGGAGCGCACCTGTTCAACACAATCTTTGTTTTTAGTGGGTTTCGAGCTAAGTAAGATACATAAGATGTTGTAATAAATGTTATGAATATATATTCAACTCATAATAAATATTCATATACTTATCTTCCTTCTATTTGCTTCTATTCTCGGTATATTCCTTCTCTTATTTGCAATACATTAGAATAATCAGCATACTATAAGTTTGGTTGTAATAACATATACTGTGCTCTTTTATAACTCTGAAAAAGGGTGTTTCCAATCATTTTAGATGTTTTTTAATCTTATCCAAGCATTCTATCAATAATTTTTGGTCCTCGAGCATCATTTGGGAACAATTGGAAAACAAGTTGCACAAACCACTGCCAAATATTACCTAGTTTTATGTTTTGAGCTTATTCTTGATTCCAATGTTTCTGATTTCATTTCTGAAGGTCCCTATAGCTTAATTAGTAGTAATTGAATCCATAGATACCCTCACATCAATAATTTTGGAGCCTTTAATTCCATTTGAATTCACCTGGAAATATGCTCCCTCACTAGTCCAAGTGGAAAATTTTGCACCTAGTCTTTGTCTTCGCAACCAAATATTTATCAAATTAGTATAATATGTATGTAGAAGGTTGGGAATAGTTATTTAGTCTTACCTAAGTTTATATTACTTCTATATTGCACCAGAAGCAATGTATTTTCCACAAAATTCTTGTGGGCAATCACCTTGAAGCCTTGGGTTTAACCCAATGAGTCTACCTAGGCATTACGGCCTCCAAAAAGTGCACTGTCAAAGTATTGACGTTGATTCCACCAAATGTGAAGCTTCCAATGTGTCTCATCCATCCTACTGATCCTATGTGGTTAGTCTTGTGCGAAATCCAATTTTGGTGAGTCCAAGTTTGCAGAAATCTGAGTTAGTGTGCCTGATAGGGGGATAGGTACATTACATGGCACTAGAGATTTGACCACACAGGTGACATGTAGCTTCCTAGAATGTGTTACCAAAAGTTAATAGTTTTCTATGGTTGGATTGTAGAGCATTATGTATATTACTACCATTATGTTGGTCATTTCCTTGTTACCACTCTGTATGTAGATGATGTTTTAGTTTTTGTAAAATTGAGGATTTAATTTGTGACTTCAGTTCTCAACTTTCAACACAATTTGACATGAAGGAATTGGTGCTACATGATATATATTAGGAATATAGATAAATAAAGATAGATACAAAAATTATTTGATTGACTTAGAGAAAGTATTCAAACTATGTTCTACAATGGCTTTGCATGATATATTGTGCACCATTGAGTATCCCATTTTTTATGGGAGATAAATTTTTAGTGTAGAATTGTCTTAAAACACCTATACAGATGGATAGTATGGATTGTGTTCTTTATGCTAATCCAATTGATAGTTTTATGCATGCTATGGTCTATACTAGACGAAACACTTCTCAAGTTGTTGTAGTCTTTAGTTGATTTATGATTAGTCATGAACATGAATATTAGGTTATAGTGAAAAGGGTCATTAGGTATTTGTGAGCCACTTCCAAATATTTAGTTTGTCATCATAGTGATGTTTTAGGGGACCAAATATCAATGGACAAATAGGGTGTGGATTATGATTGGGCAAGGGATGTAGATAGAATAATATCTTCCAAAGGATATGTTTTTCCTCAACTTCATGGAGAAGTGACTTAGAGGAGAAAGCGACAAGCTATGGATTATTTGTCCTCGTCAAAGAGAGAGAATATTGAAGCTACTCATGCATATAAGGAGACCATTTAGCTTATGAAATAATATTGAAATGTAGTGTTAAATTATAAATCTATCCTAGTCCAATGTGATTATAACAATGTTATTTGGTTAAGTAAGAACCAAACCTTTCATGAAAAGATAAGAATATTGATATCCAATACAATTCTATTTGGAACATGATATATGATGGAAAGGTGATAATGATGAAAGCTGACACTTTGATTAATGTTGGATATACATTAACAAAACTAATGAGCATAAATTTAAGTGGTATTGTGATCCTATGGACCTTATGTCCCCTAGTGGATATCTCACAGTTTGATGCATTCACCCTTAATATCTCATAAGGTATATGGCAAGTGGAAGGATGTTGGAAGTATCAAACAATTAATGTTGATCCATGGTACTTACTAAATTAATTTCTTATGCTTTCTGGTATGTAGAAATGGAAAACTATAAATGGTTTATGAGTTTGGTATGTCTAATGAGTCATTTGGTTGGAGGTAACGCTAGAGTTTTTTAAATTATTGAAATTTCCCCATATTTATGCTGCTAAATACTCCTATTATGACTTGGAAACTTGTAATATATTGTAACCATTTGTTAATTGTTTAATAATACATTGAGAATGTTTTAGAATGTGGGTTTTTTCTTGCAAAACTATTACTCCCATGAAATCACTCTTTAATTGTAGTATGTTTCTAACTATCTTTATTTAGTTTTTTGCACATATTTTTCATTATTTGGCACCTCTACTTCCTTTTATGAATGACTTAGTTATCAAATAGTTGGAATTAAAGGAACATAAAATTGTGTCATTCAAATTTATTTACGAAAATGTAAAACAATATAATTCTATTAATTAAATTTTTCAACTTTGTATTTTTTTAATATGATATTCAAAAATATATATATTATTCCATAATAAACTATTATTATTATTATTATTTAAATATGTATTAACACATACCTTAAGTATATAATGCAATCTCTCTCTCTCTCTCTCTCTCTCTCTCTCTCTCTCTCTCTCTCTCATCATAATTAATATACATTGGAAGAAGAAATTACTTTTATGTAAATTTGATAATAAGGAATTTGGTCATGATTTGAATTTTTCTTTTATGAAGAAATTTTATATTGGATGAACTCTTTTTATCTGAATTATAATATTTTACTCTATGGTGATGATAGTTATTAATGTCCACTAAGACCAGTTTTGGTCTATCGGGCCTTAAAAAGGTAAGGAATCACTTGGAATTCTTTAGAATTTTATTTATATGCTCAAAACATTTTAATAGAAGCAGTTCTAAAGAACCATAGTTGTGCGGTGTGAAAAGGCTAGGAAGGTCGGTATCGTAGCAAGTATTTTGAAATTGCACTCTAACATGGTAGTGCATAGAACATTCTATCAGAAGGTGATTTTTATCTTCAACCCTCTTTGTGTCACAAAGATGATAGATTCTTTCAACGCATGGCATTCTAGGAATTTTCCAGTGCCATGTTTCACTATGGATCTTGTGAGAGTTTATTCTTATTTTAGTATTGTCAATTTTCTTCTTTACAATACTTAAAACATAGAGATACTTTTGATATTCTATATTAGGGTTGATCAATTTTTTATAATATCCTAATTTTATCTTATCCTCTAACCCTTTATTGCACCGCATATTCTCCTTAAATTTATTATGTAATAATACATTTAATATTAGCAAAACTCTATAGAGTGACCTCATCCTCGACTCCCTAATGATTCGGCAAACACTTAAGATATTTATCCCAACCTCACCTAAGTAAAAAAATGGTTTTGACTAGAGTATGAAGCAACATTAGGAAACCTATTGTATCCCATGTTGTTTATATTGTCCTTGTACATTATGTACCATGTCATACCCATGCACTCAATTGAGGAGAGGCTTGCTTCTATGAGGAGGATAGAATGTTGATGTAATTGTAACTTCAGAATGTATTTCACCTATGTATATTGTACTCCTATAGAGATGTTATTATTTCTCTATATGGAAGTGTCATCATTTGTATTGACAAGTGTCGCAAGTGTTGCAACTTGCAAGTGATGGGTTATGAGACCACCAAGTGTGGGGTCGGCCCTGATTAGTATAACCATGGGTTATTAGACTGAGTTAGACAAGTCGGCCCTACTAGGTTATTAGGTGGGTCAGGTCATGTATAAATAGAGTGTGGGAGGCACTCTATTTGATCATCTCATTATTCACTTCTACACTACTTGGAAAGTGGCGCACTAGTGGAGGAGGAGGTTCAGCTGCTAGGAGGACTATCTCTATGTACTTGGGTTGTATCATTGCTCTTTCTATCCCTAAGGAGGTTGTGGGGTTTTCCCCAGTGAAACTCTATGTGTCTATTGTCTCATGTGATTGCTTGGTGTGATTGATATGCATTGTTATACTTGATATGATGTACATGTTATTCTCTTAGTAAAGATCCTAAAGTATGTTGAATTAATGCGCAAAAATTAACATGGTATCAGAGCTAACCTGAGAAGAAGACACTGTGTAGTTCCAGAAATTAGGGCTTCTGCAAAAATTGGAATTTCTGAAATCTGAGACCATGGTTGGAAGCTCCTCTAACAAAATCAAAGTTTAGAGCTTTGGATCGAACTTTTTGGTTGGGTGAAACTCCAAGAAAATCAAACCCTAGTTTGGGGTCCTCTCGAGTGAAGTCGGAAATTAGGGCTTCTGCAAAAATTGGAATTTTTGAAATCTGAGACCATGGCTGGAAGCTCCTATGAAAAATCAAAGTTTAGAGACTAGGATCGAACTTTTTAGATGGATGAAGCTCTGGGAAAATCAAACCCTAATTCAAGGTCCTCCCTAGTGAATCCAAAAGTTTGAAAAGCAAATTTGAGGGGTGAAACTTTGCATTTTTCAAATTTTGAGTATACCAGCTTGATCATCTCATCAAGACGCATCTTTCTATCCTTTCAGAAGTTTGAATTTTTAGGGTTTCTCTGACAAACCCTAATCCAACTGCAGATCTAGATTTCTGCAAATCAAGTGGTAAGACCTAAAAATTTTCTATGTTCATTTGAAGTACTCTTTAGGATGTCTCAACACACCAAGCTTGAGGATAAGCATGAAGGGTCTGATAACTTCCGAGCATGGAACTATATGATTGATTTAATTATAGAAGAGAGTGAGTTGGACACCTACATAAGTGAAGGGGTTCCTATCCCACAGGGAGAAGAGACTAAGGCCTTACACGAGAGGAACTTAGTCAAGGATAAAAGGATCATTGCTAATTCTATCAAAAACCATCTCATGCCACATGTGTCATCTCTTAAGACACCTAAGGATATGTTTGATTCCTTGACCAAGCTATTTGAAGGGATGAATATAAATCGGAAGATGACCTTGAGGAATCAATTGAAGAATATCAAGTTCCAGATTGTGGAGACTATACAGTCTTATTTATCAAGGGTCTCCTAGATAAAAGAACAACTTGAAGCTGTGGGAGAAGATATAGAGAATGGAGAAGTTGTAATGACCACTCTTAATGGCCTTCCTAGGTCATGGGATTCCTTCATCTAAGGAATTTATGCTAGGAAGAATCTTATCTCTTTCAGCAGGCTGTGAGAAGAATGCTCACAGGAAGAAGCTCGGATTATAGCTCGAGAAGGAAAGATGGGGAATGAAGATCAAGCACTCACAGCACATACCAAGGAGAGGACACTTTTCCTCAGATTGTCCTAAGAACAAAAGGAACAACAACAAAAACTACTACAAGCAATCTGACAGGTATGTTTTGAAATATGTTCATGATTAAGTTTATAGTATGATTGTCTTCATGTTATTGAGTTTAGTAACAATATTGTTTAATTTTAGACTTGTCTTATCACCCTAGTAAAAGTATGAATGCATGATAGAAGACATTCATTGATTAGGGTTATGACACTTATGATTGTATTATGATTGTACTAATGCACTGTGGTGTTGTATGAGGAGAATTTTATCCGCTAACATGAAGGTACAAATAAAGACCATGGTGATATGAATACAAAGACTCATCCATAGTCATGGATCACATAGAGGTATGTATAATTTGGTTCTACAATGGTTTACTTATTAGTTATGCAGGTCCTTGAAGAGAACAAGAAAAACATTGCTAGACATAACTAGCAAATATGATGACCAGGTATGTTTTTCCTATATCAAATTAGAATCCTATCCTATGTAAAGATCTTGTTTTTCCTATATCAAATTAGAATCCTATCCTATGTAAAGATCTTATACCTTTGTATGATTGATAATGATTATTCATGAAGTTACAAGTTTGAGTAATCTAGGGTTTATGCATATTATGTCTCTTACCTTGATTGATGATATTACTAACCAGAAGAGTTCTATGGTCAAATATGAATATGCATGAGTAAGAGAAGTCTTCCTTGAAACTTTGAATGCTAATGCTTATTATATGTGTTTGAAATGATCATGACTATACATGTTTACAATTATTATGTTTTGATAGTATTAAGATTATACTAATGAATGTATGATTATGTATGAGATCTTGAGGATAACATAATAATGATACTAGTAAGCATGCATAGTGATCGAGGATGGATATAAGTTCAAGGACAGGTGATCCATAAAGCAAAGATCAAGAGGGAGCACACTCCAGTAGTTCCTGCAAGGAAGCAAAGATTGAGAGGGAGTCCAACCAAAAAATAAACAAAGATAAGTATTTGAATTGTCATTTCTTGTATATTTGATTGTTTAAATAATATTGTTCAATGATGTATATACTTATGTTCCTAGACTTAGGTTGTGTATCATGCATATTAGAATAATTGCATTAATGAACAGTATGCCACTAATATGCGTGTAATGGTTAAGTGGCCTATGGCATTTTACAACATTCCATTGCTACTTATCTAGAATGAAACGTCTTTGCTAACATGTTGGGAGTTGTGCACACTCTTAACAATGTTCTGGTAGATATTGCAAGGCATCTAGAATGTAACAAGATATGGATAAATGTTGTATTAAAGCATTGGCTAAATTAATTGCATGACTGTATGACATATATTCTTATGTGTAAGATTTTGTTCTAAAACCTATGAGAAGTTTCTAATCATGCAATTTAATTTGATTTGTAGGAAAGATTGTTGAATTTTCAGAATTTACTTCAATCTGATCTAGGATCTTAACTGAGAGAACAACATGTACAGCATATCAATCATGGAGACAATAATGCAAGCACACAAGAGACACAAAGATTTACTTGGGGAAAACCATAAAGGTGAAAAACCCCAATAACTTCCTCAGAGATAGATAGAGCAATGATACAACCAACCAAGAGAGATAGCCATAACCTAGTAGCAGATCATCCTCCTCCATAAGTGCGCCACTCCTCCTTGAGTGCATGTGTGAGAAGTGAGTGAGCAAATAGAGTGCCTCCCGCACTCTATTTATACTTGACTTGACTTTCCTTTTTACCTAACTCATGTAGGTTCGAACTTAACCACATAACATAATGCTGAGTGGGCCGACCCCCAATAGGGTGGTCTAATAACCCTTTGACCCACATGGCCGACCCCCAATAGGGTGGTATAATAACCCTTTGACCCACATGGCCGACCCCCAATAGGGTGGTCTAATAACCCTTTGACCCACATGACTTATACAGGGCCAATCCCAAACAAGGTGGTCTAATAACCCATCAAGTATAAGTTACGACACTTACAATATAAATGACAACACTTCCTTATAGAGGAATAATACCATCTCTATAGGAATACAATATACATATATGTGAAATACATTCCGAAGTTACATATACATCAACAAAGATCGTGTACAATCACCTACAAAAGAAAGACTACAACATTTGTTCCAGCAACAAAGTTCAAAGAAAACTATCTATTGAAGATATTGAAGAATCTGAAGTTCCTAGGATCCAGGATGAAGTAATGATCGAAGAGTACCAGTCGATCATGAAGAATGATGTTTGGGATGTGGTCCCAAGACCCAAAGGGAAGTCTAGTGTGACTTCCAAATGGATCTATAAGATCAAGCATGTTGCAGTTGGTAGCATAGAGAAATACAAAGCGATATTTGTAGCTCGTGGCTTCTCCTAGAAAGAGCGGATAGACTATGAAGAGACTTTTTCTCCTGTATCCAGGTACACTTCCATTAGATCACTGCTTGCCCTGGCTACAATGATGAGATGGAAGATACACCAGATGGATGTCAAGACATCTTTCTTGAATGGTGTAGTCGAGGAGGAATTTTATGTGGAGCAACCACTTGGTTTTGAGACACATGAAAGGGAGTCATATGTGTGCAGATTGAAAAAAGCCTTATATGGCTTGAAGCAAGCTCCTAGGACCTGGTATGGTAGGATAGACAACTTTCTAACCAGTTTGGTATTTACAAAGAGTAAAGCAGGTTCCAACCTTTACTACAAGGTTGTGGAAGGCAATCCTGTGATACCACTTCTATATGTGGATAACCTGTTTGTTACAGGTGAGGATGGATTGATTGCCGATACCAAGAGGAAGCTTGATGCCAAGTTCGAGATGAAGGACTTGGGGATGATGCACTATTTTCTAGGCATGGAGGTGTGGCTGTGCAGATGGGATCTTCCTTGGACAAGGGAAGTATGTAGTAGAGATCCTGAAGAGGTTTAGGATGATGGACTATGAGGCCATGGCCACACCTATGGCATCGAACCTGAAGCTTCTGTGTGATGCTTCATTTGATCCAGTTGATGTCACAGTGTATCATCAGATGATTGGGTCCTTGATGTACCTGACGAACACTAGACCAAATATTTACTTTGCGGTGAACACATTGAGCCAATTACTAATGGATCCCAAAGGTGTTCACCTGGTTTCTATAAAGCATATTCTGAGGTACCTGAAGGGTACAATTGACTATGGTCTCAAGTATGATGTGAATCAAAGGTTTAACTTGCAGGGTTATGTTGATTCATACTGGGCAGGCAGTGATGTAGATAGGAAGAGCACATCTAGGTGCTGCTTTATTATGGGATCAGGTGTGATCTCTTGGTTTAGTAGGAAGCAGTCCTGCGTAGCACTGAGTACAGTCGAGGTAGAGTATGTTGCAGCTTGTTCGACTAGTTGTGAGGCAGTATGGATTCAGAGTTGTGTGAAGCTGTCTGAGAATCCGGTGTTCCATGATAGGTCGAAGCACATTGAGATCAAATATCACTATATTAGGGATATGGTGCAGAGAGGAGCAGTGAAGCTCCTATATGTTGTGACAGATGAGCAGGTTGCAGATGTGTTGACGAAAATACTAGACAGAGTGAAGTTTGAGTACTTCAGAGAGAGGCTTGGTGTTCTTTAGATTGACGACACTTCGAGGAAGAAGTGATGGACACATTTGCAGGAGCCATTCCAAGCATGGTGATAGGAGGATCCTTCCCATGACTGTGGATGTAAGCACTGGATGATGAGCATCGGGATGATGCTCTAGTTACTGCTTTGTATATGCATCAGTTGGATGCTTTGATCAGTTTGACCATGTATTTGTATATGCATCATGTTGGATACTTGATATGATCAAGTGGATCATGTATTTATGTATGTATTGGGTGGATACATTGTATGATTAGGTGGATCATGTATTTTGTATATGTATCAGGTAGACACTTATATGATCAAGTAGATCATGTATGATGATATGTATCAGGTAGATACATTATATGATCAGGTGGATCATGTATTTGCACATATATCAGGTGGATACTTGTATGATTAGGTAGATCATGTATAATGATATGTATCAGGTAGATACATTGTATGATCAGGTGGATCATGTATTTGCACATGTATCAGGTGGATACTTGTATGATCAGGTAGATCATGTATGATGATATGTATCAGGTGGATGCATTGTTTGATCAGGATGATCACAGATGACAAGCTTCAGGATGTTTCTCTAGATGATATGCATCAGGATGATGTTATGATGATGATGAGGATGATCACAGATGACAAGCTTCAGGATGTTGCTCTAGATGACATGCATCAAGATGATGTTATGATGGTGATCAGGATGATCATAGATGATGAGCTTCAGGATGTTTCTCTAGATGATATGCATCAGGATGGTGTTGTGATGATGATCAGGTTGATCATGTGATGATGTACATCAGGATGATGTATGGTGAGTATCAGGTTGATACTCTATGACTGTGGACAAGTTGTGCAGGTAGCAGAGAAAAGACCCTTTAAAATCCAGATAGTTAGAGCAGCATGCTCGTAATAGCCTGGGATGCTCTATTGAGATCCAGACAGGTAGAATGGTGTGCTCGTAACATCCTGGGATGCTCTAAGTAGGTTTTGCTACAATTTCGCATAGAAAAGATCCTTTAAAATCTGTATAGGTAGACTAGTGTGCTCGTAACATCCTCGGATGCTATATCGAGATCCAGACAGGTAGAGCGGTGTGCTCATAACATCTTGGGATGCTCTGGGTAGGTTTTGCGAAAGTTCACATAGAAAAGATCCTTTAAAATCTAGACAGGTAGAGCGGTGTGCTCATAACATCCTGGGATGCTCTATCGAGATCCAAACAGGTAGAGCGGTGTGCTTGTAACATCCTGGGATGCTCTGAGTAGGTTTTGTGAAGATCAACATGTAAAAGATCCTGGAAGATCCAATAGGTTGAGCAGTAAGCTTGTAATTAGTTCTGGGATACTCTTTCGAGGATTTGTTGACGCACGTAATAAGTCCTGAGGATTCCACAGTATGGCTAGTGATGATGAAAACCTACATGTGGTGGGCCTACATCCATTATGAAAAAGGACTGGCTCTGTAGAACTTCCTATGACGAGTAGATTGGAGATTGATTGAGATAGCAGCAGTAGTAAAGATGACGATGATTCGAAGACGATGATTAAATGACGATCCAGGGAAGAAGACTTGTGCTAGCAGATCTGTGTCGAGATATACCTTCCTAGTTAAGAGGGAGTGTTGATGTAATTGTAACTTCAGAATGTATTTCACCTATGTATATTGTACTCCTATAGAGATTTTATTATTCCTCTATACGAAAGTGTCGTCATTTGTATTAACAAGTGTCGCAACTTGCAAGCGATGGGTTATTATACCACCAAGTGTGGGGTCAACCTTGATTAGTATAACCATGGGTTATTAGACTGAGTTAGACAAGTCGGCCCTGCTAGGTTATTAGGCAGGTTAGTTCATGTATAAATAGAGTGCATGAGGCACTCTATTTGATCATCTCATTATTCTCTTCTACACTACTTGGAAAGTGGTGCACTAGTGGAGGAGGAGGTTCAACTGCTAGGAAGACTATCTCTTTGTACTTGGGTTGTATCATTGCTCTTTCTATCCCTGAGAAAGTTGTGGTCTTTTTAACCTTTATGGTTTTCCCCAATGAAACTATGTGTGTCTATTGTCTCATGTGATTTCTTGGTGTGATTGATATGCATTTTTATACTTGATATGATGTACATGTTATTCTCTCAGTAAAGATCCTAGAGTATGTTGAATTAATGCTAAAAAGTTAACATAGGATACGGTGTATTTCCTTTAATTTTGAGATTATATATTAAAGACACTTTTAGATTTTCTCTATCCTTCTCCATGATTATTTAGATATGTTGTAGCCCCAACCTCACAAACATATAAGATAAAAGGAGTGATGCAAGTCTCAAAGATGAGTTTCTCCATATCGAAAAGCAAAAGGTTTGTTGATATACAATTGTTTTAAGTCCATATTAATATTTCCAACCTCCATTAATCCTTTTCTCAATTCTATAGTTCCAGTTAATCTTAAGGTGAAGATCAATTTCGAGATATTTAGAGATCATTTCAAAATTTAATTCCAATTTTTTATAAGGTTCATGATTATATTATGATATTAAAGAGAGAAAACAATACATAGAATAGTCTAGGTAGGTCTAAGCAAAAATACACTAGCTGTCAAAGATGTGCCAAGCTACCAAAAAAATATGTATGAGACATCTCTGAGTTAAAGACTAACCACTGAAACTCAATATATCAACAACATGATCCCCCATAGTCCATGAGTCATGACCCATGAAAATCAAAAGATAGAGGTTTCTGATCATATTAAAAAAGACAGAGTTATCATGAAAACATAAGCAAATCCTAGTCATCATCAGAGATGGTAATGAGGGACGGACTAGCACCTAGGATTTCATATTTGAATGCATGATTGACTGCCTCGGGGAAGCAATGGAAGATCGGTTGCGTAGATTTTGGGTTGCTTGGAGGATACCAGCTAAAGAGATTCCCAGTGAGCTCATCCTGAGTGAGAGTGTCCAATTTGGAGTTGACCTACACATTGGTGGCAACCTGGTTGCGGGAAATTATTTTCATCCCAACCTCAATGTTGTGCATCCTAGATGAGATGGACTACATCCTTGGTTCTTTTCTCTCCTCCTTATTTGCAATCCTCAAGGGCCATGCTGAAGAGGGCCTTCATGTACCAAAAGAGACCCAGGGTGTGAGTATGATAGTTCTCTCTCGTTCAAGAGTAGCTTGAGTCTTCAATCAAACCATTGTACTCCTCCTCAAGCTCCTGCGTGTTGGGGCATTTGATTTCCCTAAGAACCCTCCCTTCCATCCGAGAGGCCTACACCTTGGCTCATTGCCCAACCTTGTTTTTAAATAATCCCTTTGCATTCTCCATGTCCTTGAGGGATCGATGAATGTGAATCTGCATGGGCCCGTTGGAAGTCTTCCTCATGGTTTTCTTCATGCGAACCATGCTCCCAGTGTCCTGACCAAGGGTCCAAACAAGAAACCCATGACCACCCACATAGAATCTGAAGATGCATGCAACCAGGATGAATTTATCCTCAAGGTTAGTATGGCAGTTATCCTTAGTGATGTGGTTACCGGGCTAATGCCAACCAAAGCATTTCCAAAAAAGCAACATTCTCTCTTCGCTATAGGTGGTTCCATAATGGTAAAAGATGTAATAAATGGCCATGAATTCCCACACATGGTCACGAGCAAGGGGGCGCAGCTAGAGTACGAATGGAAGTACAGAGGTGTACCTATTCTTTAAATGGGAATCGTGAGAATTACAATTGTCCTTGAGTTTTCCAAGAGTCGTCCATCACTTGACTGCATGCTAGCCACTCCACATGTGGCCTCCTCATTTGGGCTCTACATATTGGATTATATTGACATCCCTATTACACCCATCATGGCGGAATATTTAATTCCAGTTAATCATCGAGTATATGTTTAATTGTACAATTAACCATTATTAGATTAACATTGATTACATTATTTCCATCTAACTTGTGTTTTTTGGCATGTATGGTTGTTTCAAGATGAAACACCTCCACCAATGTGGGATGGAATTAGTTCTTCCAACCTTAATGTAGCTACGGTAGCTAAAAAATACATGGAGCACCAGTAGGCTCTTTCAGAGAGCACAAGCAACCTGATAGATATTCAGGGTATGTGGCACTAATAAGTCACACTAGTGATTCAGAACCATCTTCATATGAAGAAGCTCCAAAGAAACAAGTTTGGAAAGATGCAATGACAAAAGAGTAAGACTCTATAATGAAGAATGATGTTTGGGAAGTTATTCCCAAACATGATTGGAAGTCCATTATGACTTCCATATGGCATTATAAGATAAATCATGTTGCAGATGGTAGCATTGAGAAGTATAAAGCTAGATTCATTGCTAGAGGTTTCTCTTAGAAAGAAGGAATTGATTATGATGATACATTTTCCCCTGTGGCAAGGTACACCACAATCCGAGCAATGATTGCACTTGCATCTGTTCTAGGATGAAAACTTCACTAGATGGATGTGAAGACAACCTTCCTCAAGGGTGAGGTTGAGGAAGAGGTTTATATTCAACATCCTGGACTAGTACTCTAGAATTGATAGCTACCTCCTGAAACTGGGTTTCAATAAGAGCAAAGTTTATCCAAATTTGTACTTCAAAGTATTGAATAACCAACCATTGATATTGGTTCTGTATGTTGGTGATTTGTTTCTCACTGGAGAGGAACATCTGATTGCTTGGTGCAACATGGATCTCACCTCAGAGTTTGAGATGAAATACTTAGTCCCGATGCACTACTTTCCTAGCCTTGAGATCTAGCAAAGAAAAGATGAGATTTTTCTATTTCAAGGGAAGTATATTATAGATATTATAGATTTCAAACCTATGACTACACCAATGGTTTCCAATTTGAGGAAACTTCATGAGTCAGGCTCTAGATCAGATCCAGTAGATCCCACTTTGCATAGATAGTTTATAGGCTCGCTAATGTATTTGATACGTTTGAGGCTTGATATATGTTATGACGTGAGAATTCTGAGTCAATGTATGTCTGATCTGAGACAAAGACACTCAGAAACTTCTAAGCATGTGCTTAGGTACCTTCAAGGTACAATTTCATATGGACTCAGATATGCCTCTAGTGGAGGAGTCATGTTACTTGGTAATACAGATTCAGAATGGGAAGGAACCATTGTGGACCATAAGAGTACATCTGGCTACTGTTATATATTAGCATTATCTATGATATATCGGTCTGGAAGGAAGTAGGGCTCCATGTCCCAGAGTACTACTGAAGAAAAATACATAGTTGCTAGTGTTTCCTTCTAAGAAGTAGTGTGGCTCAAAAAGCTACTTGGATCGGTTGTTCAGTGAAAAGATTGAGCCTACAGTTATTAGGTGTGACAATCAGAGTTGCAACAAGCTTTCTGAAAAGCTAGTGTTTCATGACAAGTCGAAACACGTTGAAATGAACTATCACTTCATCCGAGACATGGTCTAGATAGGTACAGTGAAACTTCAGTACATTGCTACTGATGAGCGAATTGCACATATGTTAACAAATCCTCTGATAGTGGAAAAGTTCAGGTACTTCCGAGACAAGATTGGTATAAAAAAGAATGCCTCCATCCCTGAGAGGGAGTTTTAATTGTACAACATCAGGAGACATTGTCCAAGCAATCTTGTGCAGCCAAGATTGATCCTCCCATATATAGAGGTGAGCACTTTGATTTCCTTCTGTGTAAAGGTTATTCCTCTGGTATAGAGGTAATTTATTAATGTAATGATGTTTTTAAATCTTGTTGGATAAGGCTCTGGAATTGTGTGTTAAGTCATGATTCTCATGTGAACCTTCAATATAAAGGTATCCGTGAGATGGACCTCCCATATAGAGTTGAACCTTACATATAAAGGGCATGCTTTACTTGTTAAAAGAATTTAATGTTGTGTGATGTATTATTAACCATGATCACCATTCTCTATTAAGTCTCCTTTAGAGATTGATCACCTCTAAAGTGATTTACTTTAGTATATGATCATTTGGTCCAGAATAATATACTATGATCACAACATCCGATAATTCTTCTTAGTATAATGCAATGTGATGGATATTTAAAGTTACCACATATTGACGATGTAGTAAGAGATGAAGAAATAAAAGATAAAGCATAGATATTAAGAGAATTCAAAATTTCCCATGCAGACACTTCAGGTAATTAAAGAGAACTTGAAGTGTTAAAGCTTCAGTTATAAAGATTCAATTAAGTATCAATGTATGCCTCAATCAATGCTTCAGTTAAAGCATTAGTTAAAGATATGCCTCAGTTTACTAAAGAATTCACAATGGTCACTTCAATTAAATCAATCAACATGATTTCAGTTAACTAAGTGTTAAATAAGATGCACTAGTTAACTAAAGTGTTTTCACTTTAGTTAAACTAAAAGATGACACTTCAGTAAATCAAGGAGAACTCAAATTAATCACTACAGTGATCTTAAAGATAGTTAAGTGATGACACTTAAGTTAGCCACCTAACTAAGTGGGAAATATTTCAGTTAAGAGGCGAGTTCATCCTAAGTGACAGCTCAATGAAATAAATCACTACATGAGAAGTGGGGCACACTTCTTCATGCAAGATTGATACATCCAATTTGAGGGCGAGTTCATCCTGAAGTTAGAAAATAAAAATAGAAGATAAGAATGTGTAAATATGATATACAGGATTGATGAATTCAATGTGAAGCAAATTCTCTTCTCCTTTGATGGAAAGGTGCTTCTCTTTGTGTGCAGGATATTATTATTGAAGGCAAGGCACTTCTCCGATTGATCTCTCTTCTCTATTGATTTCGTATCTTCCCCAAGAGTGTTTTGGTGATCTCTTATCTTTCAAAAGCAATCTTCTATGTTGTAAAAGATAGAATTCTCTGATATCCATTATATTATATTGAGAATAACTGTTGGGGTTTTTCTTCTCATAGGTTTGAGGATTTTCCCTAGGGTATATCTTGTGTTATGGTTGTATGAATTTCATTTGAATGAATTGTCTCATTGCTTCAAGTTTCAACATTTAAAAGAATCAAAGATATGAGCTCAACCAAATATTAATAGAAGGAAGTGCCGACCAAGGAGCTAGAAGAAGTTAAGAGTGAGTCGATGATGACAGAAATATGACCAATGGGAAATTCAGGATCCTGAGGAGATGATCCATTTGAGGGTAGTTGTAATAGTTGCAAAGGAGTTATGAAAATTGTTGCAGAAGGCCAGATAGAGATATATGCTGACAGAGGGCATGTGAAGTATTTATTGAAGATGATCTATGTCTAGGAGTGTGTGAAGCTTCTAGAGGAATATTAAGCGAGACCATGAACCAACAAACATCTATAAATATAAGTTACGAACTGATAAGAAGAGAGAGTTGTTGTGGTAGTGACTACTAGGGTGGTGATTGTTGGGAAGTGTGGATCCAGTCGACAATAATTTTGACTAAGAATTGATTTCATCTTTGCATGTAATTTCCTCTTGTAAAGAAATTGTTTCATTTAATTGAAATCCATAATTGTTGGTACATCTATGTACTGTGTGTGGTTCCCCATTTCATTTCATTATGCACATTGATCTGCAACCGACTACGTTCACGTCTGCATCAACAATGGTAATTATTTTATTTCAAGTTGAAACTTTCCTCTTTAATACTTTTAGGGACATTTGGTTAACCTGACACTAGTGCATAAAATCTAGTGTTCCACGGGGATGCATCCCACGGGGTCAGGGACACGTTTTTTCATTTTTTGCGTCCCAGGGATGGTGAAAATCCATGCCAAATGTTTTTGTACGTTTCAATTTGGGAGAAACTTGGTGAAATGCATGGCGAAACATTTCGTTTTGCGACAAAACTTGTTTATCCGTGATTGGGGTGGACTTCCTAGCATCTCGCATGAAACTCCGAAACTCCGATGAACCTTTTGGGTGTCTCGCACGAAACTCTGAATCTTCAACAAACCTTCTAGGCATAATATTCAACGAACCTTCTAGGCATCCAAATAATCATATATGTTCATGATGAATCGTGTAATGTGTTTGCATTATTAATTTATCAAATTTTGAATTACATTGCATGATTGCACAATGTTGAATATAGTATTTAGTAATTTACGAATTTGTGTGGGATGAATTGTTATTGTTGGGATTTATATTTTTTATATTCTTAGAATTTTTATGACATCAGTGTCCCCGTGCCCCCCTAATTTTCCTAAAACTTGGGTGTGGTCTCCATGCATCCCGAATGTTCATCTCTCTGCTCCCACGTCTTGTCGTCCCAGAACCTTGGGGGAACATTGATAAAAACCCAACTGGGAATCGACATTTAGTTCTTTAAGATCTTGTATATGTGTTTGGTAATGCTCAACATGAGAAAACTACCTACAGTCCAAGGTCGAGGAGCTTCAATAGATTAGATTATCATGGCAAAATTGCATAGTATCTTACCAAGTAAAACCCTAGTTTCTAAGATTAGTGAACAAGCAAAACACTATATGATGGAACCATGGGAAAGAGGTTCCCCTAGATGGAATACATTTTCATGAGTCCATGAAAGTTGATAATTCATCGATCTAAGCCACAATCATCATTTTATGGAAAGATGTAACTCACCTCCTCGAGCCTTTTAGGGACACTTGGCGAATCTGTCACTAGGGTGTTAAAACCCAACCAAGAATCAGATTTGACTTATGTAAGATCCTATATGTTTTTTTGAAAATGTTCAACATGGGAACACTACCCAAGGTCCCAAGGTCAAGTATTTTCAATATTTGACCTCATCATGTGAAAATCGATAGTATCTTACTTAGCAAAACCCTAGTTTCAGATATTATTGAACAAGGTTGGCCCCAAGAAATGGAACGATGAGAGAGAGGTGCCTCGAGATGGAGTTCATTGTTACAAGTTTACTAAATTCAATGATTCATAGATCCCAACCACAGTCATCAATATCATTTTATGGAAATTCGCAACTTGCCTCCTTAATCCGATCATGGGCACTTGGTGAATTTGTAACTAGGACATAGAACCCAAACCAAGCATAGGAACTGAATCTGGCAATCTCCTACATGTGTGTTTTTGCATGTATGACATGGGAACACTACCCACAATCTAAAGGTCCAAGAGCTTAAGTAGTTGACTTCATCATGCCAAAATTGCATAGTGTCTTACTAAGCAAAACCCTAGTTTTTTAGATCCCTTAATGAGACAAGAACCAAGTGATGAACCCATGGGAAAGAGGTGCCCCTAGATGGAATGCACTCTCACAAACCCAACAGATTTGACACTTCATCAATATGAGCCACAGTCATCATTTTATGGAAAGTTTCAATTCACCTGCTTAGGCCTTTCAAGTACACTTGGTGAATCTATCACTAGGGCATAAAAACCTTTAAAGTATCGAAATTGAGTTATGTAAGCTCCTACATGCATGTTTGGGAATGCATGACATGGGAATACTACCCATGGTTCCAAGTTTAGGGATCTCTAATAGTTGACCTAATCATGCCAAAATTACATAGACTCTTTGTAAGAAAAACCCTAGTTTATGAGTTCCCTTAACAAGATGGGAATTGGGTTGTGGACCAATGAGAGAGAGGTGATAATAGATGGAATGCATTGTCATGATTCCAATGGCATCACCTATTCACCAATCCAAGACACAATCATCATTTTTATGGAAAGTTGCAACTTGCCTCCTTAATCCTTTCATAAACACATGGTGAATCTATGACTAGGGCATAAAAACTCAATAAATCATAGGAATTGAGTTCTATATGCTCCTACATGTGTGTTTGGGGATTTAAAACATGGACACACGGCTCACAGTCTCAAGGTCAAGTGTTGGGGTTAAAATTGATGTAATTGCATAGTTTATAATTATATCTAAGAGTTATTGCTTGTTCTAAATGATGTGATTGGTTTCATCTTTCACCTTGCAAAAGCGACGATGATTGAAGAAATTAAAGGACATAAATTGATTATATTGGAAACCATTCAGCCAAGTGTATGCTTATATTTTAATGGTTCTGTGTATCTCGTAGTGACGGGATTCCTCTTGTAAACATATTGGTCTTTTATAACGTTCTTTGCAAATCTTGGAGTGGTGGAATGGTAACAGGTTTGGGCTTACTTAGCTTTCATGTTAAAGGCTATTTCCTCTTTTGTTTTGTAGGTATTTCATTCTAAAACTATTTAAAGTTTATGACTTCATGAAAAGACCCTAGGTAAAACAAACCAATGTGAAAAAGGGTGGTCGAGCATTAGGTTATGAAGAAGTTGACTTCTTAAAAACCATCACTCCACTATAGAGTGTGGCTAAATAAATCGAAAACCATGGAGATGGTATGGAAATTAATGTGAACTTTTAGTGCTTTCCAGCTAGTGGCTAGGGTAAATGTCTAAGCGCCCAGTTTTACTCATTGTTGTAATTCATTTGCTTTTTATGAGTGTGAGCTCTGGAGGGTTTTGCCGTTGTTTACTGAGTATGAGGGTAGAACTCAGAGTTCTCAGGTTTTTGTGAAAACGCCATGGATTCTAGTGTTGGCCATGAGTGTAGCTCAAGCCAACACTCTATTTAGTTGATAGAGGAGGACGACGTGTTCCCAGCTGTTAAGGTAATTTGTTGCCTCTGTGTTTTTCAGTTAAGTTCTTTGTTTTCAATATATTAAGATTTATGTTGTGACTAATGTTTTCTTACCTTCCTTTGCGATAGGGTAGCGTTGTTGGGAGTTTTGAGTTTGGCAAGGAGGGGTGAATTCACAGCTAAGATGGCAACGGTAAGCCTGGTCCTTGTGGCCATCTCCTCTTCTCAAGCTAAATTTTTGCCTGTACTGAATGTATGCTCGGAATGTAGGGAGTTTTGGGTATGGGTGACCCATTCGTGTTTCCTCGGTTCTTTTGTTCTTAAAAGAAGCTGAGTTCCAGGATAGGGAAGTCGTGGCCGGGTCCTTCATGGCATACTCTGTAAATGTATAAATGTTTTATTGTTTTAAGGTTGTATCCTATAAGGCATTTTGAGTTTGGAGGGGGCCCTAACTTGGCTACTGTACATAAATGATGATGGCCTTACATTTTGGAAACTCTATGTAGCGGAATGCTCTACGTTTTGGTAAATTGATTCAAGTCAGTGTGTAATGGGTGTAACTCGTTCTGAGCAGTTCTAAGAAAACGTTTAGCCCTGTGTGAAGCTTTTTAATACTAAATCTAGCAGCGTTGGGTTTTAAGAAATCTGTGTGTGTGTTTTAAATGCTTTTCTCTTCCAAAATAGTGTGGCTTGGGTAAGCCTCATGGTTTGTTTATTTTGCTTTTGAAATATTATGGGGGATTGACCTAATGGATCCCAAGCGTGAGTTACCTGTCTGTTTAAAGATTTTATACTCTACATTTCTTATGTAGTTTACTTAAACTCGTTATGCATTTCATCTGGAAGCATAAACCCTTATAACGTTTTCTTTATGCGAGTTTAGTTTACTGAGAGCGATAGCTCTACTATTGCTAGCACTGTTTTTTTGGGGGGAAAACTCTGTCTGATTATAAAATGAAATCCTATAAAGTTTGATGAGGGCATAGAATGCCTCTGTCAAAATCTCTGAGTTTTTCAAAACATAATGTTGTGGCTACAGGCGAAGGGAAAACAAGTTTTACTAGGGTGATAGGTTTCTACAGAAATAATAATTACGTAGGCCCTAACTTTGTTCCTTTAATTGATTTCTTGTTTGGATTAATGAGTTCTCTGTTTTAATTCCATGTTGTAGCATTTTAGTTTCTCTGGGAAAATAAAACTTATTCCCTAGATGGTTGTTTATAAAGGATTGGTTTTTCTTCTTTTAGCTATTCTTGGTGCTGGTCTAAGTTTTAGTTTTTACTTGAAGAATATTTGATGTTGAGTTTTGTTAAAGCGACTTTGGCCATGATTAGTAGGACTTTGGAGTTTTTTTATTGTATTTAAATACTAAATGACTATTTAAAAGTTTTACATTTTTATATTGAAATAAAACAAGCCCTAAGCTTCTATTTTTTACGAACTGAAATTATAGTATGATAGATTTCTTGAACAAAGCGATTTCCATGTAAACGTATGAAAAACATATGCAGCATGAAATAAATTCTATAATTACTAGGGATGTCTTAATAGTAGAGGTTATTGTTGATAATTCTTATATTCTTTAGATTATGGTTTAACATGCTGCATTTTTTTTTTTTAAATGTAAAGGAAGTAGACCCTATGCAATCCTGTCAGAGATTAGAGTTTAAATAAAAAGATTTGGTATAGCAAGAAATTCAATTTTTAGCTATAATGGAAAACGTTAAGATTATAAAATTGGGAATGAGTCAAGTGAATCGATCTCCTTATAGGAGACGATTCTGCTGAAATCATATTATTTTAAATTCGTTTATGAGGTTCTGTACTGTTTCAGTTTAAGCTAGGGTTTGAAATCTTTAAACTATAATTTTAAATTTGAAATAAAAAGATTGACTGAGGAGAGCCAATGCCATGAGCCCTTTCTCTCAACAAATAATACTACTAGGTTACTATGAAGAAGAATTTTGACATAAATTAAATTTCTAAATTTAACATCCTATAATAATTGGAAAGAACATAAGGATATCTCATACCTGGATAGTTGCAGCTTGATCTTGCTACTGGTACAGACGTGCACACTGTCAAACACTGATTACTGAAAACAAGTATGTATTGATTTGGATGACCTGTAGGATATTTTAACCGAATGAATTTCGGACTACCATTTTCCTCCAAACCTAGACCCTGAACCATTCCTAGTTCTCTAATGGATCCCCCTAAGCTGGTTCCAACATGCAATAGGAAAATAGAGGACCCAGGGCAGACTGCTCATGATAATCAGATCTTGGGAATAATAAGCTCCTTTAGTTTTGTGGAAAAATTCTCTTCTCTTACCATAAGAGAATGATAGAAATAAAAGATGATCCCTCCCTTTGGGATCGTCCTTCTTTATATAGGTGAACTTTTGGAATATAATTGTTGAGTTACTAATAACATTTTTTTTTAATAGTAACTCTAGTTTTATTTCAAATTTGCATTATAATATATGTAAATGATATTTTAATTAATTACTCACTCCTAGTTTATCTAGGACTTGTAACTTGTTCCTTTAGGGCTTTATTTTAAAGAAACTTTTATAATTTATTTACTTTGTTACAACTATGTGTTTCTATAAGTTAGATCACACTTTTTTTCTTTGTATATAATAATAATATAAATAAATATCTTATGCATACCATTTATACATAAGTGAGACTTCTTTTATAAATAATGAATCTTATTATTTAATTAATTAAATAACATAATAACTCTTTGATAATTATTTATTACATGGTCCAATCTTTGGACAAGGTATTTTTGATAGGTTTGGATAGTCGACTAGGTTAGGTAACTCTAAGTCCCTCTTGCATGTTGGATTCCCTTGTTTAACATGGTAGTTTCTGCAGTCCTTGATGAGAGATATAAATGATTCATTTAACCAATTAAATAGTTGTGATGAATGGTAGTGCTATTCAGAGTCTTCTCGATTCAACACTCTCAAGATCAAGTAACCTCAGGTGCTCTTTAGAGCTTTGGCTCAACACTCTCACATGGGCGTTACACTAGTGCAATTCTAGAGCATCCCGCTCAAAACTAGTACTAGAATGTGTTTGTGAAACACATCTAGAAATACAAATGGCCTCAGATCCGGTACTTATTATCAAGCTTGGAGTGCTCCAAGGATTATGCCCAACACTCTATGTAAATTGGGGATTACGCCCAGTACATATTAAAAGTCATCTATGTGCATCGGGGATTATGCCCAGTACATAGGTCATCAATGCGCTCCAGAGCTTATGCTAAACACATCATGAGTGTTAGTCATGCATAATAAGACTCTGCACAGTATAATCAAATAACATGTCACTATATTAGGGTTTATACCCATATCTCATGATAAACATTAATCAAGTACATCAGGGTGTTTATGCCTCGAATATCGCTGCATCAATCAGCAAGGGATTCTCCCCAGTAAGCAATCCCAACTAGATCACTCACCTTTTGGTGTAGGCAATCTATCCGGCTAACAATTCCGGCTACAATGGGTTTTTAATGATTTGTTTGTTTTACCGGTTGTGGTCTGATTCACCGGTTAGTATTTTATATTTAAAATGATATGCAAGTGCCTTATATTAAATGCATGCGGGAAAAAAAATCTATGCTAATATGATTTAATCTAAATTACATATCCTTATAAGGAGCGGGTTTAAATAATGGGCAATAAACTAGAAAATACACCCAAAAATTCCACAGATAGCTGTTAAATTGAAAGGAGCATTTACGGCAGAAATAAAGATCATCTGAGATAGCTTAGATTAATATAAGCATTCAATTACCCATTTAACACAGAAATTTTGCAAAGAACATGAAACCATTCACAGCAAAGAATTAATTCATAAAAGCCAGGAAAGATCTCACAGGAAATGCACAAAAATGCAGAAATAATTCGGCAATTAATCGACAAGACTCCAAGCAAAAAGTTGTGCTAGCTTCCACAGGCCAAAATGATTTTCCATTGATGTAGCATAAATAGTTCATTTACAATACAGAAAAAAGAATTTCACTTGCCAAAAGTCCTGTATTTCTTCTTCTAATCAGCTACATATAGCCTTACAAGAGGTGTCGAGAGTTGCCACCTATACCCTAACCATTTATATTCCTCTAATTTGTCTTGTAGTGTTGAATATTACATAAGAGAAACATCTCAAATATTTTGCAACAACGGGAGTTTAAAAATTACAAGTCATTTAATATTCTAAAGGTATATACAAAAATAAATGTTCATGAGGCCAGCTGGTGGACGCAAGCTATCCCTGAGCCGACTCCTTCCGTGACTGGGGCACTTATGGGATCGCTAGGTTTTCTTCTTGCACTACTGTAATGGTCGGGCCACTCTCTGATGTGGTAGCTTGGCTGGATGTTGATGTCTTCTCTACTTCTGCTATATGAATTCCCCAGTGATTTGTGTCTCTTACAATATTTGCTCCAATTAGGGGACTCATGAATTTGAGGGATGTTTCTTGCTTGGCCAGCTCTTTTGCTAAGACAGTTATTTCAACCGTAATAACTCGAAGGCTTTCTTCTAGGCTGTGTTGATCAATAGTAGCTTGGTTGATAAATTGGTGTAGATCTTCTACTGTCAAGCTGTCCAGTTTCTACACATATTCACTTTCTTCCTGGAGTTCTATACTTAGATTAGCTTGATACTGTGCTTTATCCGAGAACTCTTCCATCCTTTGCAGCATGGCTATTCAACAGCTTTCCTGTGTGGCCTAGATTTGAGAATACACAGACTTGTACCGCTCATAAGTGGTTGAGGTTATGGTGGCCAACTTCACTCTGTAGTCTTTAGAATACTCTAGGGTGCATATATCTGCCTCATATTCAACAACAGACTTGAGGGAAAGAGTCGCCGGGAACCCTGACTTCCCTTCTCTCCATTCAATGTGCTTTTTAATCTCCCCATTGATGCGTGCATGCTTCCTCCTAATCCTGGTGGCTTCAACATTGATTCCCTTGACTTTGGCCATGACTGCTTTTAGTCTGTATACTTCCTCTGCTATGAGTTGTCGGACTCGATAGGTTTCTCTTAGTATTCCACAATCCTGCTCATGGAAGGGTATGATGTCTCCCACTTTGTTGTTTTCCAACTCCAATTGTTGTTCTAATGATTCATTTTGTCCTTGCAACTTCTCAATGCACTCCTTTAAGTCATCGATCTCTTGAAGGTTGTCAAATTTATCCGATTCGAGCTTCAAATTGTTATATTTAAGTTCTTCATTTTTTGTTTCTAATATTCTCACTTGTATTTCCAGAGCTCTCCTATCAACCTCCAATTATTGGAGTGATTTATTTAATCCTTCCTTTTGAGATGTGAGAGCATTATTCTTCTCGATCATCATATTTGTATAGTTCTGCTCCTTAACTAAAGCTTCCTGAAGCTGTTGTTCCTTCTCCTTTTCTTCATCCAACCTATCTCCCAATATGTTCACATTGTCTGCAGTTGCCGTAGCCTTGGCTACAGAGATGGATACTAGGATCCTAGTAGCCACTTCTGTGTTCCGCATGACCGTGGTCTCATGTGTGGTGATGATGTCTGGCCAGAAAGGTCTTTTCAATTTGGAACCTTTCTCTTTGACAATGGTCTTTATTTTCTTGTTGTAACCAAAGTTCTACCAATTAGAAACTGTGTTTCCTTTATAGGGTGTAAAAGGGACAATGGGTAGATCTTGTATGCGGGAATCCATATCCAAATTTTGCAGGTCTAGGATTTTGGGATCAGTATCCTCCCGTGACTTCTTTTCTTCCTCCTCTTTCTTTCGTGCCTCTTCCTCCTACACTTTCCTTAATGCATCTTGTCGTTCTTGCTCCACAATATTTTCCACTCTAATTCTCTCTTCTTCTTCTTGCCTCCTTGCTTCAGCTCTGGCTGCTTGGGCTCTCAAATTCTCCTCTTCTTTACATTTGTCTTCTTTAATTTTCCTTGCTTGTTCTAGAAGCCTTTGATCTTATACGACATCCTTTTCTTTCTGTGAACTTGTTGTCTCCACAACATTAGAGCTCGATCTAGCCCCTTCTTTTCCCATTTCGAAAAAGCTCATTCATATTGCTTATTCATGTATATGCTTCCTCTTGTGGATCAAAAAAGTTGGCATACTCACAAGGAGTGGAGAGTTCTTTGAAATGTTGCGCAACTTTTCCCTGTCGATCGTTCCTGTGGAAAATCCTTTCTCCAAAGTGGAAGCTCCTCAATTCTGCAACAAACTCTTTTACGATTACAATTCCTGAAAACTTGTAGGAGCCAACATAAAAGGGTAAGGGGGGAAAAGTGGCTTTCTTGGCCTTATACAAGGTGTTACCCATCCCATCAATGAATACTTGCCTGACCATTTCCTCATGGACTATGTAATCTGTAGCATACCTTGGGAGAATATATGGGGCTTTAGAACCTCCGTACATTCTTATGTACGTACCTTTTGGAGAGAATTAGAAATCGCCATACTTTTCAAAGGCTTCCATGGTGTTTTCAGACAAAATAGAAATTGCCATACTTTTCCAAGGCTTCCATGGCATTTTCAGACAAACACTTGGGTTCTTCATTAAATATCAACTGATAAAGGGGCATTATGAACTCCTCGCAAATGAGCTTGTAATCCCTCTTGTAATTTTGAGCCCAAAATATTTTGTAGGAAAGGAACACCGGGCCCTCTGCCGAGCTCCACATGCATCCCAAGTTGGTAAAAAGACACTTTGCCACAATACAATCTATGAGGTAGGAAGCCATATAAAATTCGGCCTTCCTTTCCTCTAGCCCTTCTTTAGGAACTGTTATTGCTGATGACAAGCTGTCTGAAAGAATATCGGCCCAATTGAAGATCGTCCCTTTGAAAGAAACATAATGGATGATAGGGACCCACTGCAGCATAAACATCGTCCCGTCAGGTCTCCCGAAGATTCTGCTTAGCATGAGGGCAATCAGTATGAAGGGAGGCCTCAGATTCTGGACTTCGTATTATTCACTGTCTCTTCTTCTGAATTGCTTGCCTGAAATTAACAATCTTCTTGCCATGTCTAGATTATCCATGTGGATCTCTTGCAACCATGCATCATCAAGCTACTGCTGTGCTTTGGGTAGCTTGTAAGTTGTTGAAATGTAAGATGGGTGAAATGAAGCGAAGGCATTCCCTGTGCTATCTGCTATGACTCTAGTTTCGGTGTTGGCATGCTATAGCACCCCTCCGATGACCTCTGAGCATTAGAAGAGTTATGGACGTGTGGCTGCTTTGGATATTCAAGAGTTCTGGATATTTTGATATAAACATTCTTCTTCAAGGAGAGCTTCAGGGAAGTCTTGATCTCTTATCGTGCTGTAGACATCACCTCAGTTTACCTCCGGCTTCACGTTTGTAGTGCATTTGGTATCCTGGAATGTTGTCTCTAGTCTGGTGCTTTCATCGACTGCCTTCTTTCTCCTCTTGCCACCTTTAGCCATTATGGGAATCCTGTTCAACAATTAATGTGAATAAGCATGCATGTCACGATGTTGATAATCCAACTAATGTCTGTTAGATAATCTCTTTATTTCAACCAAAACTCCTGAAAATGTTCCTTTCATATATCAGTTTGAAACTTGTGAGACTAATAATTAAGTTACTTTTACGACTGCTGTGGTGATTAGGGATTAGGATGGCAGATGGTTAAAGGTTGTTCTAGGTACTTAAGTCCTTGGAAACCAACATTTATTGGTGTGCAAGCGTGGAAGGTGTAAATTTTTCAATAGCGGAGACATCCATTATTAGGTACGAGAAAGGGCACGAAAGGTCTAGCGGGTGATGGGTATCTGCGTTGTTTTAAAGTGCAAGAGTCTCGAGACCCTTTAGGTCTATGCTATTAGTTGCTTAACAAACATATTTTAGGTTGGGGGGGGAAACTGTCGTCCGAGACCATGAAGAAAAAGCTCCATTATAATGACATAAAAGAGCTACCGCAGTAAAAGGATGCCCTTGCGTAGAAAAATAGACCTAGACATGACCGTGATTAAGAAGGTGAGACTAGGCAGCATAATACTCTGCGTCAAGTGCACAAAGGGTCGACAATTTGTTCTGGGAAAATGTCATAGTTTAGAAAAGAACAAAAAATGAAGCGATGAAATGTCATTTTAAGTAGGCACATACATCCTACAAAGCCGGCGAATGTACTTGCTTGGAATCGAAAGGCATGGCGCCGATGATTGTCGAGTAGTATGTGAATCTATGCCTTCAGACAATGATGGACGCACTTGGTTTTTCTAACGGAACCGAAAAATCATTCGGATGATGAAAACAAATGAGATGCCAACGGGGTTTCACCCCTATATATTTGAATTGGTACATGTGGGCCATTAATTCGGTGGTTGCATGCCATTAAACGAGTTTTAAGCTTGCGTATGGCTGGGTCACGTCGAAACCTTTTCAATAAATGCAACTGTCAAATGCGGGATGGTTATGCTAACTCTTTTGACCCACACGGGAAGAAAAGCTGAAAAAGGTTCACTGTTGCAGGGAAGTTGTGTGAAATCTTCCATGAATAAGTCATGTATCGCGGTGGACTTAAGCGAACGTTTATGCTTTCACGGGAAAGTTGGCCATGTTCTTCCGAAAATATCCCAAAGTTTGCGGGGTAGAAGAAAAAGACGAGTCTCTCCAAAGAACTTGTTGATTCGTTTCCAGCGTTTGTGGAAGGGTTAGATGAAAGCTTCTGCCGTAGCGGAAGGATTTGACGAGTTTGTTCCGCTGCTAGCTCATTTGAGTAAACGTTTCTCTTTTTCGGAGACTTTGTGATAACTTTTCCACTGCAATTTGACTTGGCCTTCTCTTTTGTTGTTTCGGAAGACTTGGGATAACTCTTCTGCTATTGCAGCAAAATTAGCTTAGAGCTTCCACTGTTGCGAGCCGAAAGACCGAGTTTTACTTGGGCAAAACGACGAAACTTAAAAATTCTAAGGCAAATTAGGATCAAAAGAAACTAAGTCACTAGATGCCAAGATGTTGCAAAATGTTTTAAGGAAAACATACTCAAAAAGAGAGGAGGGGCCCCAATCTTTTTCAGAAAATAAAAAGGGGGGTTGTTGTACCAACAACAAATGGTGATTCACTGGTGAACACAGATCTCTAAAGAAAAACTCATCTAGAAACCAAGAAACTTTCAGAGTGTGGATTACATATGTACCCAAATGTCTCCGTAGTTCAGTTTTGAAGAATGCATTGATCACTCTTACCGTGATGGTGATAAAAGGGATAATGTAGTGTTGACTCATTTTTCTTTAAAACTCTCTAAGGGCCGTATTGTGGGATTTTTAAAAGAAAATAGTCTTCAGAATTTAAATAGTATAGGACTCCACAGGATCATGGCAAAATCTCACAGGGACATTCGTTTGTTCCTCGTTCCCATGCTTTTACATCCTTTTAAATGTTTCTTTAATTTTTTACTTTTAGCAGTTTTGAGCCTTCCAGAAATAGGTTTCTCCTGCTATATATGTTTTGATATTAGTTCTTCAATCCAAAATGTCCTTTTGTGTGAACAGAAGCTTAGATTTCATGATTCACGGATGGAGAAGAACTTTTGCTGGGATAATTTATTAGATAGCTTGCTTTAGCTTTATTGAGCTTACTTTAATTTCTCGACCATGCTTTAATTGAGGCGAGAATTTCTGGAAACCAGACTCTTTGAGATATGCCTTTTGGCTTTAATTCTAGCATGGGATCATTTAAATAACATGTACCTGAGAGACATGTTTCCTTTCCATGGGTCCTGACATACTTAATTTCTTGAGATAGCTACTGATGTTAAAGTGAAAAGGACCTAAGATAGTTAAAAGGAAATACATGATCGTAGCTATTTGACAAGGGCTATTTTGACCAACAAGAAAAAGGATCACTGCATTCTAGGAGACTGATCATTAAAGACAAAGTTACAAATATGCATATCTTTTTTGATGGGCTTCTTATGACCATCTTCCTGAGTTCTCTGGAGTCTTTTCATTCAGCTACATCATAATTGTAGTTTGGATTTATTTCAAGTGACGAACCTAACAAACTTAATCAAAACGAAGCAAAACATAAAAGAAAATGGATCAAACTGACTAGTAAACCAAGGTAATCAAAGCAAAAGAAAATAACAGACAAATCAAAATAAAGAAGCAGAGCTTTATTTATGTACAAGAACCTTTCAGAAATCACGCAAAGTATTGCTTTAGGGAGAGACCATTGAGAGGGAGGTTCAGTTCCTCTCCTTGTAAGTCTTTTACCTTATAAGTTGATGGACCAATTTTTTCAGAAATTTGATAAGGGCCAAGCCATAAGTGCTGAAACTTTGTGTGCATTCCCTTACCATCGTGTTGATGGTCCAACTTGAGGACCAAGTATCCTACTTCAAAAGTTCTCTTCCCATATTTTCTTTTATCAAACCATCGTTTGACTATGTCTTGATGATGATGAAACCGTTCCTTGGCTTTTTCTCGTGACTCTTCTAGTTTCAGCAGGGTATCAATTCTGGACTATAAGGCTTGACTGCTAGTACATCGGGAGGATTGGGCCAACTTCAAGGATGGGAGTAATATATTCAGGGGGAGAATGGCTTCTTTTCCATAGACTAGGTTGAAAGGAGAAGCTCCTAAGGCATTTTTAGGTGTTACCCTGTCTTCCCATAGGGCATGAGGGAGGGTTGTGTGCCAGCTCCTTTGATTTTCGATCACGGTCTTTTTTAGGATGCGAATGAGATTTTTATTGGTTGATTTGGCTAAACCGTTTCCCTGGGGGTAGTAATTGGCTGAATAATGTAATTTAATTCCTCTTTCATATGTGAATTCATTAATATTTATTGATGAAAAATATGGAGCATTATCGAAAACAAGAGAAATTGGAACCCCAAACGTGGTTATGATGTTCTCTTCCAAGAAGTTGATTACCGTATCCTCATTATCTTTTCGTAGGGGGATAGCTTCTGCCCATTTTGTAAAATAATATGTAGCAGTCAGAATGTACCAGTGTTGCAGCGAAGAGTTAGGGTTTATCTCCCCAATTGTATCTATGCCCCATTACTCGAATGGTTCAGTAATGATAAATGGCTGCAAAGGGCCTACTGCTTTAGGTAGATTTCCAGTGCTTCTTTGGCATACATCACAATTTATGACATAGGCATGGGAATATCTAAAGTGAGTAGGCCAATAATACCCCGCTCTGAGAATTTTATGGGCTTTAGTGTCCCCAGAATAATGTCCTCCAGCAGGTCCATCATGTAGCTCTTTGACCACGTTAATAGCATCTTCCTTTTCTAAACATATGAGATAAATGCCATCATAATTCTTTCTTAAGAGTACTCCTTCAATGATCTGATAAGTTGTTGATTTAAGACAGAGGGCTCTCCTTTGCTTCGGACTCCAATGCTCTGGTAAGTAACCTGACTGTAATTAATGTACTAGGTCTCTGTACCAAGACTCTGGGGCTGTAAAACATTGGACATATGTCTATCACATTCAGCTCGGCTTCATTCCTCCAATCTAGCTCTTCGTCAGTTTGGCTTTGAGTGAGTAGCTTGCATAGGCCTTGACCTTTAATAATGCTAGCTGGCTTGAATTCTAAGTCATATTGCTGGAGAGCAGTGACCCAATTCCCTCTTCTTTCTCCCAATTCCTTTTGGATGAAAAGAGTTCTAACAACGGGATGAGGGACTATGACTTTCGTCCCATTTTTTAGAATATATGGCCTGAACTATTTTACTGCTTTGAAGACTGCATATGCTTGTTTATCTATGATGGGATAGTTTAGTTCAGCTCCTTGCAAACCAGTGCTCATAAAATAAATTGGATATTCATCTCCTAATTCCATCTTCTGAGTAAGCATAGCTATAAGAGAGTCATCAGAAGCAAATGTATACATTATAAAATCTTTATCAAAATTTGGACTTCTTAAAGACGATGCCTTGGCTTCAGCAGCTTTGATCTCTTTGAATGTGACCTTTTCCATGTCTGTCCATTTAAATTGTACATTCTGTTTAACCATTTCTTACAACGGTTTAACGATCTGAACCTTCGGACAGAATTTATGGTCCCCATAAATGATTGCATGGACTTCTTGCTGTGGGGCATGGGAATCTTATTGATAACCTGAATCCTTTCCTGATCTATTGAGATTCCTTCTTTGGAGATGATATTCCCGACAAGATTTCCTTCAAGAACAACAAAAATGATTTTCTTAGGGTTTAGATAATTATCGTACTTCCTACAGTGGTCAAAGATTTGTTTTAGGTGAGAGACATGGTCTTCTCTTTTCTTGGAAAAGACTGACTACTATGTATTGACCTCCTAGTCCTCGGAAACCAATGTCCATGGCTCGTTGAAAAGTAGCTCCTTCCTTAATTAAGCCAAAAGGCATTCTTCGGTACGCGAAGGTTCCCCACTTTGTGTGAAAAGCGGTTTTGAGTGGGTCTTCCTCCGCTACTAGCACTTGGTTATAACCAGAAAAACCATCTAGTAGGGAAAAGATTCATGATCTTGATACCATCTGCAATATCTGTTCCATCCGGGGCACCAGATAGTTGTCTTTATCAGAAGCTTTATTCAAGTTCCTGAAATCTATGCACAACCTAATTTCTCCTGATTTCTTCTTCACAAGGACTAGATTAGCCACCCATTCAGAATGTCGGACTTTGAAAATGATTTTGGCTTCCAACAATTTTTTTAGTTCCTTCTGAATTAGAGGCTCAAGCGTTGGATGCATTCTCCTTAGCTATTGTTGAAAAGGTTTGACTCCTTCTTTCATAGGTATTACGTGTTGAATGATACGGGTGTCATATGTCTTCAGATCGTCATAGGTCCATGCGAACACATCTTTATATTGCTGAAAAAATTTAATGAATCTACTTCTTTCCGCCAGCGTACAACATTTTCCCAAATTGACATACTTCGGTTTAGCTTCTATGCCCAAATTTATCAACTCGTATTGCAGGGCTGAGCTGTGGGTTTTGGCATTCACGGGTCTCTTGAATTTGTTTTGCAAATCGAAGAGGGCCTCTAGCATTCTCACTCCTTTGGGCATAAAGTTTCCTTGCACTGCGTCTTTATTTTGTAGATCTGAGTCATGTTTTTCTTCCTATATGATGGCTTCTTGAAAAGCATCTTCATTGGTTAAGCAACTAATGATCTGTTCATCGTCGTCAAATACTCTGAAATTTGTGATGTTGTCTGGCATAGAAGGCCTGAAAATTAATTCAATAGAACATTTATGATTAGTGGGTAATAATATGGAAGCGGAAGTAGCTAACAGATTAGTTGCAGTGTTTTGTAATCTTGGGACAGAATTAATGTTAAAAACATCAAAACACGAGATTAAATTCCATATTTCTGCTTGATAGCCCTTTAAATCAGGGGAAAGACGATGAATCGTATTTCTTATTTGCCTAACAACAATTTCAGAATCACCAAAGACCTTCAAAAACATAACATTAAGACCAATGGCTTCCTTCAAACCTTGAATTAGAGCTTCGTATTCTGCGGTATTATTAGACATTCAAACTCTAACCTACATGATAAAAAATATTTATTTCTATTAGGATCAATTAAAATGCAACCAGCTCCAGATCCTTCATGTGTCTTGGAGCCATCAAAGTAAAGGGTCCAAAAGATGTTTTCTTTTCTAACTAAGTTAGTTTGATTTTTGTCTAAATTAGTGACTAAATCTACTATATTACAGTCAATATCATCAGCCTGCAAAAACTGAAGGAGATCAGGCTCTCTATCTAAAATATGGCTAACTTCTTCTGATTTGTAGTTTCCAGGTTCAATTTCCAAAAAGTAATTTCCTAAAACTGAAGACGAAAAGGCTACAGCTTCATTTTTTCCATCCAGCTGAGTAACATTTTGTTTCATATGTGGCTCCCTCAATATCTTGATCTGATTCTGACGATTTTGATATGGCAGCCACAGATGAGACCAATCTGTTGCAAAATAGCCATTAAGTTTCGCAGACCAGTCCCTACTCAAGATTAGACCATACGTCTCGAGAATATCGACCACCATTATATCAATGAATTGACACACTCTGGGATCGGATGACAATCTAATGAGTACATCTTTTAATTCACCAATAACCTTAATAGCAGTCCTATCCACTTGGATGATTTGAGATGGGGATGGGATAGGCTATCCATTAATCCTTTTCGAAATTGATAAAGGCATGACATTCGAACTAGCACCCAAGTCTACCAAACAGTTGTGCACATTGTGATTAAAAATCTCAAAGGTTAAGAGGAAAGGAAGAGTCTGAGATTTGGATTTTCCGCCGATACTTGCTTCGTTAATTTTTGGGTTTTCCTCAGTGTTTTCTACTTGGACAACTGTTTGCGGATCTAAGGCTTCCATCAACTTCTTCATTTTCTGTGGTAAGCTACACATTTCGAAAATGGAAATATTAGCTTTCGTTTTTTTTATATCCTCGATTATATCATAGCTCATGTCGCATCCTTTCATAGTCGTAGATTGATTTTCTGTTGTGTTTAAAGGAGCTTGGTACTGTTTAGTTCTTTCCGAGTTTGGTTCTTTAGTCACCATAGGGGCAACCACCGGGCTTGTTTTGGGTTGGGGAGGAATAACAGTTATATGCCATCTCGGTATTTGGTTAGACCTAGCTTTAGGTGGTTCTACTGCTGGTTCGTTCACTGGGCCTTTACTCCCGGTGGTGATGTTAACAAATGTTGTTTGTACTTCGTCTACAAACTCTTCACAAGACAGTTCTTGGGCAGGGGTCCAATCCTAAAGAATCATTGTAGTATCGGGAATTGGTTCTTCAATTTCAATAGTTTGTTCTTGTTGAGGGATTGTTTGCTCGGTCACTTCTGCATCTAACATTTGGTTCATTACTAAGCTCATCGAATTGATCCACTATGGGAATCTTTTTTCTGAGTGTTGTTCTTGGTGAAAAGTGCAAAAGTGGTCCATACCTATTTGATTCAGATTTAATACAGAAAAATTATTGACTAGTGGGGCTGGCTGTCGATTGTGTTCTTTCTTTTTATAGAAAGGTTTAAAAGGAGGTCTCGAAGAGCTTGTTGTTTTGTCCTTTTCTAGATCTACAATCTTATTGGAGAGTTTCTGCATCATTTTTGTAACATTTTATAAATCTGGTGTAGGTTCTTCTTTATCCCTGGTTAACAAGAAAGGTTTCTTAGCAGCCGCTGGCTTACCCTCTATATCTAAGGCATGTTTTGCTATGCTGTCATGTTCTTCTTCCACCTTCTTGGCTTCTTCAAAATTTTCTGTCAGGGTAGGTTTTTTTGTTCTTTTGACGAACATTGCAAGCGGATATTTAAGAGTTGTTGTATAATATTCTACTAAGCATTCCTCAGCGGGCTTTGTTGTGTCACTGAAATTATTTAACAATGTTGTGAATCTTTGGTTAAACTCTTGAACTTTCTCATTCTTTTCCATTCTCATAGACAATAATTCTTTCATGAGAGTAGCTACAGTTTTCCTGATTGCCATATTTTTTAAAAAAGCATTTCTCAAAATCTTCCCAACTTGTTAGTGAATCAGCTTGCAAACTTAAATACCAGGAAGATACTTTGTGTTCGAAAGTATAAGGAAAAAGATGACAGACCACATCCTCGTGCTCCACATTTAAAATATTTAGAGCTAGATAAAAACTTTTGAGGTGGTCTTCAGCAGAAACTCCCTTGTTAGGGTCATACTTACGCAAAACCTTTTCTGGGTTCTTAGGCAAATCATGGAATGGTCTGACTACGTTTAAGGCCCCTCTAGCTCTCCATGCAGGTATGGCCATGGCTCTCGGTGGAGAGCGTGATGGTGAGTGCGGTGGTGAGTTAAGAGGAGCATCCCTTGGAGCATGCTGCTCAGGGCTTGTTGGGGTGTCCAGTCTAACTTCATCAAAAGGTTCAGTGATCTCTTTTAGAGATAAATCTAACAATTCTTTTAGACTTTGAACAAGAACGGAATCTCTTGTGCACTGAGGATTTTTTTGAGGAGCTCTGGTTCTGGGTAACAAAGGAACTGTGGTTAGTCCTCCAAGACTTCTCACGTATGAGCGAGTATTCCTCCTAAATTGATTTACTTCTTCAAAAGGGACAGCATACACTACTTCTGACAGTTCTATTTTAGGGTTAGGATCTTCTTGATTTCTTGATTCTAGATCTGGAAATTCTAGAAAGACTGTTGCGGATGGGTTTTCAGTGGAAATTTTGCTAGCAAAATTATCTTTTCCATTAGCCATGCACCGGTGGCCCTCCTTCTAGTGCAAAAAACTATTGATGCCTCGATGATCACTGCATCAATCAGCAAGGGATTCTCCCCGGTAAGCAATCCCAACTAGATCACTCACCGTTTGGTGTAGGGAATCCGTCTAGTTAACGGTTCCGCCTACTGTGGGTTTTTAAAGATTTGTTTGTGTTAAATTTTGAGCATTAATTCACAATACTCTTGGATCTTTACTAAGATAATAACATATACAGTATATCAATGCATAACAATCACAATAAGCATGACCAGCATCACAAGAATCAAAAGCATGAGAGACAAGAGACACAGAGTTTGCATGGGGAAAACCTTAAGGTGAAAAACCCCACAACTTCCTCAAAGATAGAGAGAGCAATGGCTCAACCAAATTACAACCAAAATACACTTGAGATAGTCTCCTAGTAGCAGATGATCCTCCTCCTCACTAGTGCGCCACTTTCTGAGTGAGAGAGATATAACTTTCTGAATGATCTAAATAGAGATCTCCTGATCTTTATTGATATTAACCTGTTTTCCCAGTAACCTTATGGGGCCGAATTGTCTAGCTAGGTACATCCACAATATAATATATATATTTTAGGATCGACCCCACACATGGTGGTCTAATAACCCATCGGCAAGTACACACACTTGCGACACTTGTCAATCCACATGACGACACTTCCTTATAGAGGAATAACACATCTCTAATAAGGGTACAGTAAATATATATTAAATACATTCCGAATTTACATATACATCAACACTCCCTCTTAACTAGGAAGGTATTTCTCGACACAGATCTGCTAGACAAGTCTTCTTCTCGGGATCATTGTCATTGATGCATCGTCATCATCATCGTCACTGCTGCTGCTATCTCAACCAATCTCTGACTCTACTTGTCATAGGAAGTTCTACAGAACCAGTCCTTTTTCATACTAGATGTAGGCCCACCACCTGCAGGTCTTAATCATCACTAGCCCTACTGTGGAAATCTCAAAACTTACTACGTGCGTCACAAAACATTAAAAGAGTCTCTTGACTAGAAAGAACCCTAAAGAGCATCTAAGGCCTTTTTCATCCTGTCCAGATCTCCAGGACTTATTACATGTGACCCGAACACAAAACCTCGAAAGAGAATCCCAGGACTGATTACGAGCACAAGGCTCAACCTATCAGATCTCCCAGGGCACAAATTACATGTGGTCACCACAAAACCTCGAAAGAGCATCCCAGGACTGATTACAAGCACAAGACTCAACCTATCGAAACTCCCAGGGCACAAATTACATGTGGTCATGGAAAAACCTCGAAAGAGCATCCCAGGACTGATTACGAGCACACGGCTCAACCTATCGGATCTCCCAAGGCACAAATTACATGCCATAGGACAAAACCTCGAAAGAGCATCTACCATATATGCTAGGGCACAAATTACATGCCATAGGAAAAACCTCGAAAGACTATCTGCAGATCTCCCAGGGCACAAATTATATGTCCTCCCAGGCAAAACCTCAAAAGAGCATTTGCCAGATATCCCAGGGTACAAATTACATGTTGTAGGCAAAACCTCGAAAGACTATCTGCAAATCTCCCAGGGCACAAATTACATGCTTATCTGCACAATCTATTCCACGACCACAGAGTATCAACCTGATACTCACCATACATCATCATGATGTACACATGATCATACTGATCATCATCACTGCAACATCTTGCTGCATGTCATCTGGAGAAACATCCTGAAGCTCGTCATCCATGATCATCCTTATCATACAATGCATCTACCTGATGCATACAAAGTATCTACATAATACATATCAACATACATGATCCACCTGATCATACAATGTATCCACCTGATACAAATAAAAATACATGATACATATCACCATACATGATCTACCTGATCATACAATGTATCCACCTGATACATATACAGATACATGGTCCAAGCATCCAACATGATGCATATACAAAATACATACACACGATCCAACCGATCATATCCAACATCCAACATGATACTTACATACATATAAATGATCCAACTGATCATATCTAGCATCCAACAAGATGCATACATACATATAAATGATCCAACTGATCATATCCAACATCCAACATGATGCATACATACATATAAATGATCCAACTGATCATATCCAGCATCCAGCATGATGCATACATACATATAAATGATCCAACTGATCATATACAACATCCAACATGATGCATACATACATATACATATACATATAAATGATCCAACTTATCATATCCAGCATCCAACATGATGCATAGATACATATACATATAAATGATCCAACTGATCATACAAAGCAGAAACCAGAACATCATCCTGATGCTCATCATCCAGCCATTACATCCACATCCATGTGAAGGATCCTCCTTCCACCATGCTTGGAATGGCTTTAGAAAATGTGTCCATCACTTCTTCCTCGAAGTGTCATCAATCTGAAGAACACCAAGCCTCTCCCTGAAGTACTCGAACTTCACCCTGGCTAGTGGCTTCGTCAGCACATCTACAATCTGCTCGTCCCTCGCAACGTATAGGAGCTTCACAGCTCCTCTCTACACCTTATCCCTGATATAGTGATATTTGATCTCTATGTGTTTAGACCTGTCATGAAACATTGGGTTCTCAGATAGCTTCACACAACTCTGGTTATCGCAAAATATACCAGTAGCCTCCAATGGGAGATCAAATAACTCAGACAGTAGCTTCCGTAGCCATACTGCCTCACAACTACCTGAACAGGCTGAAACATACTCTGCCTCAGCTGTACTCAGTGCTACGCAGGACTGCTTCCTACTAAACCAAGAGATCACACCTGATCCCATACTGAAGCAACACCCAGATGTGCTCTTCCGATCTGCAGCACTGCTAGCCCAATCTGAATCAACATAACCCTGCAGGTTAAACTTTTGATTCGCATCATACTTGAGCCCATAATCCACTGTACCCTTCAGGTACCTTAGAACATGCTTTACAACAATCAGATGAACACTCCTCGAATCTGTCAAGAACTAACTCAATGTGTTCACCGCAAAGCAAATATATGGTCTCATGCTCGTCAGGTACATCAAGGACCCAATCATCTCATGATAGATAGAGACATCAACAGGCTCAGATGAAGCATCACATAGAAGCTTCAGATTCGATGCCATAGGTGTGGCTATGGCCTTGCAATCCATCATCCTGAATCTCTTCAGGATATATACTATGTACTTCCTTTGACCAAGGAAGATCCCACCTGCACCCTGCCACACTTCCATACCTAGGAAATAATGCATCATTCCCAAATCTTTCATATCGAACTCAGCAGTAAGTTTCCTCTTAGTATCTGCAATCAATCTGTCATCTCCTGTTACAAATAAGTCATCCACATATAGGAGTACAATCATAGGATTCCCTTCCTCAACCTTGTAGTAAAGGTTGGAATCCGCTTTACTCTTGGTAAAGCCCAAACTAGATAGGAAATTGTCCATCCTACCATACCAAGTTCTGGGAGCTTTCTTCAAGCCATACAAGGCTTTATTCAATCTGCACACATATGACTCCCTGCCATGTATTTAAAAACCAAGTGGCTGCTCCACATATACTTCCTCTTCAACTACACCATTCAAGAAGGCAGTCTTGACATCCATCTGGTGTATTTTCCATTTCATTGCTACAGCCAGGGCAAGTACTGTTCTGATGGAAGTATACCTGGCTATAGGTGCAAAATTTTCTTCATAATCTATTCCCTCATTCTGAGAGAAGCCATGAGCTACGAATCTTGCTTTGTATTTCTCTACACTGCCATCTGCAGCATGCTTGATTTTGTAGATCCATTTAGAAGTCACAACAAACTTCTCTTTAGGTCTTGGTACAACATCCCAAACATCATTCTTCATTATTGATTGGTATTCCTCAACCATGGCATCCTTCCATTCTTTCTTTTCCACTGCTTCTTCATAACTGGAAGGTTCTTTGTTCATAATGTCACAGAGTAAAGCAACATAGCTGGTATGTGATCTGGTTCTCTTCTTTCCTCTGTGTTCTTCTTTTGGAATGCCAAATATTTTTGCATCTTGAATGAGCTCTCTAGCCCATGCAGGTTTTCTCTTATGAGAGTTATCCTCACAGGGTGGATCTATAGGTTCTTGCAGATCTTCAAACTCATGAACAACTTCTGGAACTGCTTCAGTCATGGTAGTGTCTTGAAATTTAGTTTCCTTAGGCTCTTCATAAACTTCGATAGGTGCCTTCCTTGATTTGATGAATGTTGAGTTTTGATCAAATGTTACATCCCTGCTGACATCAATCTTATTGAACCCTGGAAAGTATATTTTGTAAGCCTTTGAGCTTTCACTGTAACCCACAAAGATACCATTCTTTCCTGAAGGATCTAGTTTAGTCCTCTTTTCCTTTGGGACATGAGTGTATACTGGAAAACCAAATATTCTGAGATGGTTGACTTCACATTTCTTACCAGAAAAGACCTCTGCTGGTGTCTTGTTGTCCAATATCTTGTGGGGTGTTCTGTTCTGCACATATACAGTTGTTCTATCTGATTCTTCCCATAGATGCATAGGTACATCCTGGTCATGTAGCATTTCCCTTGCCGCTTCCATGATTGTTCTATTCTTCCTTTCTGGAACTCCATTCTGTTGAGGATTATAAGGAGCAGTCAACTCCCTCTTAATCCCTGAATCACTACAAATCTTTTTGAAGTCACCTGAGGTGAATTCTCCACCATTGTCGGATCTTAATGTTTTGATCTTCTTATCAGTTTGATTCTCCATTAAGGTTTTGAATTCCTTGAATTTATCAAACACCTCAACTTTGTTCTTCAAGAAGTATACCCAAGTCTTCCTGGAGAAGTCATCAATAAATTAGACATAGTAAAGATACCCACTCAGAGAACTAGATGACATAGGACCACATACATCTAAGTGGATGATTTCCAGGATGTCTTTTGCCTTTCTTTCACTGCTTGGGAAAGCCTTCTTAATGTTCTTACCTTTTGCACATCCTTTGCAAACACCTTCATGTTTGGTCTTGATTTCAGGAAGGCCCTCTACAGCCTTGCTTGCAATTGGAAGTGCCCTATAGTGCATATGAGCAAGTATTCTATGCCAAATTTCACTTGGCTCCATGGATTCATGTACCATGGCATGTTCAGGTTGTCCCTTTAGTTTATACAAACCTCCCTCTTGCTCTCCAATCACTACTGCATCATCTATGTTCTTTTCCTTTGGCCACATTAGGACTTGACCATCCACAAATGCAACCCTCATACCTTTGGCATCCAATGCAGAGATGGAGAGTAAGTTCTTCTTGAGTCTAGGTACATAAAGAACTTCTTTCATCTTCAAAGATTTTCCAGAATCTAGGTTGTAGAAGGCTTCACCACTTCCTTTGATTGGGTATTGATAATCATCCCCAAGTTTCACCTTATGGGGTGATTCATGTTCTGATAGATTCACAAAAGATTCCTTAAACCCACTCATGTGTTTGGAAGCCCCACTGTCAATCAACCAATCATTACAACCATGGGAGATAGTACCTGTGAGAGCAAAAATTAGAACATATTCTTCTTCACTTGATGAGTCATTATCACTATCACTTTCTTCCCTAGCCTTCTTCTTTGGGGGTTCATCATCTTCGGTAGCATGAGCATGATATATTATTTTGTTATTCTTCTTCTTATTATTGAAGTTGTTGTTGTTGTCTTTCTTCTTCTTGGGACAATCTGAAGCAAAGTGTCCCTTCTCATTGCAATTGAAGCATCTGAGATCTTTCTTATCTTTATGATAATGGTGGTGTGAGAATCTCCTGTTATGAGATGATTCCTTCTTGGACTTTCCTTTACTAGCATGTGCTGTGAGAGCTTGATATTCATTTCCCATCTTTTCCTCTTGGGCCACAAGCCTTTCTTCTTCTTGAGAGCATTCTTCCCGCAATCTGTTGAACGAGATCAACTTCTTCCTTGCATAAATTCCTTGAATAAAGGAATCCCATGACTTGGGTAGGCCATTTAGAGTGGTCATCACCACTTCACCATTCTCCACCATTTCATCCACTGCTTCTAGTTGTTCCTTGATCTAGGAGACCCTTGAAAAATAAGATTGAATGGTTTCTCCATTCTGAAACATTACTCTTTCAATTGGTTCTGCAGGGTCATCTTCTCATTTATGTTCTTCCCTTGAAATGGCTTGCTCAAAGAGTCAAACATCTCCTTGGGTGTCTTTAGAGAAGACACATGGGGTATGAGATGGTCTTTGATAGAATCAGCAATGATTCTCTTTTCCTTGACCAAGTTTTTCTTATGCAATAGCTTAGCCTCTTCATCCTCTGGGATAGGGATGTCTTCTTTTACATATGAGTCCAACTCATTCTCTTACAGGATTAACCCAATCCTATACTTCCAAGCTCGGAAGTTATCAGCTCCTTCAAGCTTATCCTCAATCTTGGTGTGGTGAGACATCTTAAAGAGTACTTCAAATGCAAATAGAAAAGATTTAGGTCTGACCACTTGAAATGCTGAAAACTGGATTTGGTCCCCGATTAGGGTTTGTCGAAAAAACCCTAAAAATTCAAAATGTGAATTTCAATTCTCTGAAAGGATAGAAATATGCGCCTTGATGAGCTGATTAGCCTGGTGTATTCAGAATTTGAGATCAACAAATATTTATCCTTCAGATTTGCCTTTTTGTCCTCCCAGATTCACTAGGGAGAGCCCTGAATTAGGGTTTGTGTTTCCCAGAGATCTACCCATCCAAAAATCTTGATCCAAAGCTCTAAACTTTTGTTTTTGCAAGTAGCTTCCATCTATATCTTCAGATTTTAGAAATTCCTATTTTTGTGGAAACCCTAATTTGTAGGGCCAAAGCTGGAAATGCTCAGAATTGAATTCTGATTGGACAGATAGATTCTCCTTGATGAGTAGAGTCAATCTACTATACTGCTTTTCCAAAATATGTGGAGCGAAACCAAATAAACAAGAAACTCAAGTTTCCATCACTATAAAATGTCTTCTTCTCAGGTTAGCTCTGATACCATGTTAAATTTTGAGCATTAATTCACAATACTCTTGGATATTTACTAAGAGAATGACATATACAGTATATCAATGCATAAAAATCACAATAAGCATGACACGCATCACAAGAATCAAAAGCATGAGAGACAAGAGACACAGAGTTTCCGTGGGGAAAACCCTAAGGTGAAAACCCCACAACTTCCTCAGAGATAGAGAGAGAAATGGCTCAACCAAAGTACAACCAAAATACACTTGAGATAGTCTCCTAGTAGCAGATGATCCTCCTCCTCACTAGTGCGCCACTTTCTAAGTTAGAGAGATATAACTTTTCGAATGATCTAAATAGAGTTCTCCTGATCTCAATTTATACTAACCTGTTTTCCCAGTGACCTTATGGGGCCGACTTGTCTATCTAGGTACATCCACAATACAATATATATATTTTAGGGCTGACCCCACACATGGTGGTCTAATAACCCATCGGAAAGTACACACACTTGCGACACTTGTCAATCCACATGACGACACTTCCTTATAGAGGAATAACACATCTCTAATAAGGGTACAATAAATATATATGAAATACATTCCGAAGTTACATATACATCAATAGTTTGTTTTACTGGTTGCGGCCTGATCCACCAGTTACTATTTTATATTTAAAATGATATGCAAGTGCCCTATATTAAATGCATGCGGGAAAAAAATCTATGCTAATCTGATTTAATCTAAATTACCTATCCTTATAAGGACTAGATTTAAAGAATGGGAAACAAACTGGAAAATACACCCAAAAATTCCACAGATAGCTATTAAATTGAAAGGAGCGTTTATGGTAGAAATAAAGATCATCTGAGATAGCTCAGATTAATATAAGCATTCAATTACCCATTTAACATAGAAATTTTGCAAAGAACATGAAACCATTCACAGCAAAGAATTAATTCATAAAAGCCAGGAAAGATCTCACAAGAAATGCACGAAAATGCAGAAATAATTCAGCAATTAATCGACAGGACTCCAAGCAAAAAGTTCTGCCAGCTTCCACAGGCCAAAACGATTTTCCATTGATGTAGCAAAAATATTTCCTTTGCAATACAGAAAAAGAATTTCACTTGCCAAAATTCCTTTATCTCTTGTTCTAATCAACTATATATATCTTTACAAGAGGTGTCCAGAGTTTCCACCTATACCCTAACCGTTTATATTCCTCTAATTTGTCTTATAGTGCTGAATATTACATAAGAGAAACATCTCAAATATTTTGCAACAAAGGGAATAAAAAAATTACAAGTCATTTAATATTCTAAAGGTATATACAAAAATAAACGTTCATGAGGCCAAGTGGCGGACGCAAGCTATCCCTGAGCTGGATCCTTCCGTGACTGAGGCGCTTCTAGGATCGCCAGGGTTTCTTCTTGCAATACTGCAATGGCTGGGCCACTCTCTGATGTGGTAGCTTGACTGGCTACCGATGTCTTCTTTACTTTTGCTATATGAATTCCCCAGTGATTTGTGTCTCTTACAATATTTGTTCCAATAAGGGGACTCATGAATCTGAGGAATGTTTCTTTCCTGGCCAGCTCTTCTGCTAAGATAGTTATTTCAACTGTAGTAACTCAGAGGCTTTCTTCTAGGCTGTGTTGATGAATAGCAGCTTGGCTAATAAATTGGTGTAGATCTTCTGCTGTCAAGCTGTCTAGTTTCTACACATATTCACTTTCTGCCTGGAGTTCTATACTTAGATTAGCTTAATACTATGCTTTATCTGGGAACTCTTCTATCCTTTGGGGCATGGCTATTCGGCATCTTTCCTGTGTGGCCCGGATTTGAGAATACAAAGACTTGCACCGCTCATAAGTGGCTGAGGTTACGGTGGCCAACTTCACTCCCCAGTCTTTAGAATACTCTTAGGTGTGTATATCTGCCTCGTATTCAGCAACAGACTTGAGGGGAAGAGTTACCAGGAACCCTGACTTCCCTTCTCTCCATTCGATGTGCTTTTTAATCTCCCCACTGATGCGTGCGTGCTTCCTCCTAGCCCCGGTGGCTTCAACATTGATTCCCTCGACTTTTTCCATGACTGCTTTTACTCTATATACTTCCTCTGCTATGAGTTCTCGGACTCCATAGGTTTCTCTTAGTATTCCACAAGCCTGCTCATGGAAGGGGATGATGTCTCCCACTTTTTTGTTTGCCAACTCCAATTGTTGTTCTAATGATTCATTTTCTCCCGGCAACTTCTCAATGCACTCCTTTAAGTCATCGATCTCTTGAAGGTTGTCAAATTTATCCAATTTGAGCTTCAAATTCTTGTCTTTAAGTTCTGCATTTTCTGTTTCTAATATTCTCACTTGTATTACCAGAGCTCTCCTATCAAGCTCCAATTGTTGGAGTGATTTATTTAATCCTTCCTTTTGAGATGTGAGAGCATTATTCTTCTCGATCATCATATTTGTATAGTTCTGCTCCTTAACTAAAGCTTCCTGAAGCTGGTGTGCCTTCTCCTTTTCTTCATCCAACCTATCTCCCAATATGTTCACATTGTATGCAGTTGCTATAATCGTGGCTACGGAGATGGATGCTAGAATCCTAGTAGCCTCTTTTGTGTTCCGCATGACCGTGGTCTCATGTGTGGTGATGATGTATGGCCGAAAAGGTCTTTTCAATTTGGAACCTGTCTCTTTGACAATGGTCTTTCTTTTCTTGTTGTAAGCAAAGTTCTACCAATTAGAAATTGTTCTTCCTTTATAGGGTGTAAAAGGGACAATGGGTAGATCTCGTATGGGGTAACCCATATCCAAATTTTCCAGGTCTCGGCTTTTGCGATCAGTATCCTCCCGTGACTTCTTTTATTCCTCCTCTTTCTTTCGTGCCTCTTCCTCCTGCACTTTCCTTAATGCATCCTGTCATTCTTGCTCCGCAATCTTTTCCACTCTAATTCTCTCTTCTTCTTCTTGCCTCCTTGCTTTAGCTTCGACTGCTTGGGCTCTCAAATTCTCCTCTTCTTTACGTTTGTCTTCTTCAATTTTCCTTGCTTGTTCTAGAAGCCTTTGATCTTCTATGACATCCTTTTCTTTCTGTGAACTTGTTGTCTCCACAACATTAGAGCTCAAGCTAGCCCCTTCTTTTCCCATTAGGCAAATTTGTAGCGTAGTCATATTGTTGATTCCTCTATATGCTTGCTCTTGTGGATAAAAAAAGTTGGCATACTCACAAGGAGTGGAGAGTTCTTTGCAATGTTGCGCAACTTTTCCATGTCAATCATTCCTATGGAAAATCCTTTCTCCAAAGTGGAAGCTCCTCGATTCTGCAACAAACTCTTTTACGGTTGCAATTCCTGAAAACTTGTAGGAGCCAACATAAAATGGTAAGGGGAGAAAACTGGATTTCTTGGCCTTATACAAGGTGTTACCCTTCCCATCAACGAATACTTGCCTGACCATTTCCTTATGGACTATGTAATATGTACCATACCTTGGGATAATATATGGGGCTTTAGAACCTCCATACATTCTTATGTAGGTACCTTCTGGAGAAAAATAGAAATTGCCATATTTTTCCAAGGCTTCCATGGGATTTTTAGACAGACAATTGGGTTCTTCATTAAATATCAACTGATAAAGGGGCATTATGAACTCCTCGCAAATGAGCTTGTAAACCCTCTTGTAATTCTAAGCCAAAAATATTTTGTAGGCAAGGAACACCGGGCCCTCTGCCGAGCTCCACATGCATTCCAACTTGGGAAAAAGACACTTTTCCATGATACAATCTATAAGGTAGGAAGCCATATAAAATTCGGCCCTCCTTTCCTCTAGCCCTTCTTTAGGCACTGTTATTGCTGATGACAAGCTATCTGAAAGAAAATCATCCCAATTGAAGATCGTCCCTTTGAAAGCAACATAATGGATGATAGGGACCCACTACATCATAAACATCATCTTGTCAGGTCTCCCAAAGATTCTGCTTAGCATGAGGGCAATCAGTCTGAAGGGAGGCCTCAGATTCTGGACTTCATATTCTTCACTGTCTCTTCTTCTGAATTGCTTTCTTGAAATTAACAATCTTCTTGCCATGTCTAGATTATCCATGTGGATCTCTTGCAACCATGCATCATCGAGCCACTGCTGTGCTTTGGGTAGCTTGTAAGTTGTTGAAATGTAGGATGGGTGAAATGAAGTGAAGGCATTCCCTCTGCTATCTGCTATGACTTTAGTTTCGGTGTTGGCATGCTGCAGCACCCATCTGATTACCTCTAAGCATGGGAAGAGTTCTAGATGTGTGGCTGCTTTGGATATACAAGAGTTCCGTATATTTTGATATAAGCATTCTTCTTCAAGGAGAGCTTCAAGGAAGTCCTGATCTCTTATCTTGCTGTAGACATCACCCCAGTTTACCTCTGGGGGCACGTTTGCAGTGCACTTGGTGTCTTGGAATGTTGTCTCTAGTCTGGTGCTTTCATCGACTGCCTTCGTTCTCCTCTTCCCACCTTTAGCCATTATGGGAATCTTGTTCAACAATTAATGTGAATAAGCATGCATGTCATGATGTTGATAATCCAACTAATGTCTGTTAGATAATCTCTTTATTTCAACCAAAACTCCTGAAAATGTTCCTTTCATATATCAGTTTGAAACTTGTGAGACTACTAATTAAGTTACTTTTACGGTTGCTATGGTGATTAGGGATTATGTCAGCAGATGGGTAAAGGCTGGTCTAGGTACTTAAGTCCTTGGAAACCAACATTTACTAGTGTGCAAGCGTAGAAGGTGTAAATTTTGCAATAGTGGAGACGTCCATGATTAGGCACGAGAAAGGGCAGGAAAGGTCTAGCAGGTGACGGGTATGTGCATCGTTTTAAAGCATGAGAGTCTTGAGACGCTTTACGTCTATTCTTAGGGTTGCTTAAAAAACATCTTTTAGGTTGGGGGGGAAAACTGTCATCTGGGACCATGAAGAACAAGCTCCATTCTAATGACAGAAAAGAGCTACTGTAGTAATGAGACTTCCTTGCATAGAAAAATAGACCTAGACATGACCGTGATTAAGAAGGTGAGACTAGGCAGTATAATACTCTGCGTCAGGTGCACAAAGGGTAGACAATTTGTTCCATGAAAACGTCATAGTTTAGAAAAGAACAAAACATGAAGTGACGAAATATCATTTTAAGTAGGCACATACATCCTACAGAGCCGACGATTGTACTTACTTGGAATCGAAAGGCGTGGCGCCGACGATTGTCGAGTAGTTTGTGAATATATGCCTTCAGACGATGATGGATGCACTTGGTTGTTCGAATGGAACAGAAAAATCCTTCGGGCGATAAAAACAAATGAGATGCCAATGGGGTTTCACCCCTATATATTTGAATTGGTACGTGTGGGCCATTAATTCGGTGGTTGCATGCCATTAAATGCCTACGTATGGCCAGGTCACTTCGAAACCTTTTCAACAAATTCGACTGTCAAATGCTAGAGGGTTATGCTAACGCTTCCGACCCACGTGGGAAGAAAAGCTAAAAAAGGTTCGCTGTTGCAGGGAAGTTGTGTGAAAGCTTCCGTGAATAAGTCATGTATTGCGGTGGACTTAAGCAAACATTTCCGCTTTCACGGGAAGTTTGCCAAGTTCTTCCGAAAATATGGCAAAGTTTGCCCGACGAAAGAAAAAGATGAGTCTCTCCAAAGAACTTGTTGATGCGTTTCTAGAGTTTATGGAAGGGTTAGATGAAAGCTTCCACCGTAGTGGAAGGATTTGACGAGTTTGTTCTGCTGCGAGCGCGTTTGAGTAAGCGTTTCTCTTTTTCGGAGACTTTGTGATAACTTTTCTGCCGCGATTTGACTTGGCATTTTCTTTCGTTGTTTCAGAAGAGTTGGGATAACTCTTCCGTTATTGTGGCAAAATTAGCTTAGAGCTTCCGCCGTTACGGGCCGAAAGACCGAGTTTTACTTGGGCAAAAAGACTAAACTTAAAAATTCTAAGCAAAATTAAGATTAAAAGAAACTAAGTCACTGGATGCCAACATGTTGCAAAACTTTTTAAGGCAAACATACTCAAAAAGAGAGGAGGGGCCCCAATATTTTTCAAAAAATAAAAAGGAAGGTTGTTGTACCAACAACACAGGGATTTCATGCCCAGTACATAACAATAATTCTGCATCAGTCAGGGTCATAAATAAATCATATGTATCGGGGCTTATTCCCAATATATAACATAAACATAATCAGTCAAAGTTCAGGATATTACATCCCTCACCACTTAGAACAACACCTTCCCCGTGTTCGAGGGACTAGAAATGAACTCATGAAACAAGGCGGGGTAAGCTTATTTCATCCCTATGCAGCTTCATAAATTCAAAACTTTTTAACCCAAGGTTTTATATGAATTTCCTTAACTGTTTTACCTGAAATAGCCTCAAGTACTGCCAGTTCTAAGACATATCATCACAATCATTGCATTGTTAAGTCATGCTTTGGTGTCTCTTATATGAAATGCATGGTTTATATTTCTACGCATGGCTTACTGTATGATGTATCTATTGTGATTGGTTTTACTTTTATAGTTTTGCAGAAGCAATGTGATTAAAATTATGTCTTTATGAACCACATTGGATTAATGGTAATTAGCTCAGTCTGATTGTTAGTCTTGGTACTTGGTTGAAATCTTTTAAAGGTCTCTTATACATGTATCTGGATTATATGTGATTTCTTTTAAATGTTGTAATTTTGTGCCCACTTTAAACTTAAATGGATCAGCTTGGATATATGTAAGTTACTGTGTTTTAATAATCCTTAAATTCCTTGAGGGGACGGACCTCGTGGCGTTGGCTAGGCTTATTTAGCATTTCATGCTAAAGTCTATTTCATTATTGTTTTGTAGGTAATTCTAAAAGGCCATCTAAATCTACTTTCCAAATTCTAATATCTATGTAAGAGGTTAATAATGTGGTTTTTGATCCATATTAAAAATTTAAAGCTTGCAAATTTAGATGGAGTTTACAACTATATGTAGTGGGTTAATAATTCGAATGGTAGTGGAATGGATGGCACATTTAATGGTGTATCCGTTTGGTATGGGGGGAATTTGTATGGAATTAAGGAACTAAACCCTAAGGGTTGCTTGACCCAATGCAATATCGCATCACTTTGTTGGAGGGGAAGGAAGGGCTATGCTCTTCTGGTGTTGGAGGAGCCCATGGCAGAGCTTGACCTGCTATGAACCAGCAAGCGTGAGACAAACATGAGGTAGCTCCTGTATCGGGACTTATGTGCAATACTTTCATCTTAATGTCTTCGTTTTACATGTTGTAATTTCTAATACTTGGATTGTGATGTTGACAGGGCTCCTGGTGGTGATGATTCACGCTGGCAGGTTGGGTGATTCATAACCATAGTGACCTCAGGTAAGTCTGGCCCTTGTGTCCATTTCTTCCTCTCAAGCAGTTGGTTGTTGTAATGTTTTGGTTGCTCGGAACTTTAATAGTTTTGTGGAAAGGTTTAAACCTGGAGTTTTAAATGTATACTACGTTTTGAAAAAGCATGTCGTGGCTAGACCATGTGGCACACTGGATAATGTACATTCTTTTTGAGCTAGCCTGTATGGCGTTTTTGGAAACGGAAAGCCTTAACTTGTCTCCTGTGTAAGATCAAAATATGGTTACAGCCCTTTTTGAGAAAAACTCTTATTAATACAATGGTTCTTTTCATTTGATCTCTATTAGTTTAATGGGTAATTTTAATACTTTTGTAAACTTGACATTGGACTCTGTGTAATATGTAATACGATAGTCTGGAAGCATTGGGGTTTTAAGAGATTTATGTGGGTGTTTTAAATGCTTGCATTTTCAGAAAATTCATGACCTTAGTGATTCCAGGGTTTGGTAAATCCATAAATGGTAAATTTTTCGAGGAATGACCTGGGCTTTGAATTCCCTATCAGTAAAATGTCTCTGCATTTCTTATTTAATTTATTTTATGTGTTTTATCTGGATTAGAAATTCTTTATATGTATGAGATGAGAGTATTGTTTAAATGTTTTTGAAGTTGGGTTATCTCCAATGTTTATCCTAGCTGGGATAAAATTGTAACCTTTGTAAAAAAACTCTGTGTTCTGATTTTGTCTTTTATGACTCAGTCCTATTGCGCTAATGGGGAGTTACAGCTACCTAGATTCTCATTTCAAGCTGGAATATATATTTACTGTGTGAAATTGTTTATCATGTGCTAGTTATGAATGAATGGTTTTAATTAATTTAAATATTATTCTTGTGTGGAAAATATATGGTAGGCTAGTCATATTCATTTCTGGCCTTTATGATTTAAATGTTGTAGAAGGATTGGAAAAGATCCCTGCTGTAGCGTGAACCCCCAGCATGTAAAATCATGGTTTGAGTTTTAGTTAGGGTAAGGTGCAGAGGATTCAATCCTGTGCTTGGTTCTTTTATTTAAAAGCTTCTAGGTTCTAGAAACATTTGCTAAATAAATTTATTAGCCTTTGCAAGGCAACTTAGATGAATGTTATGTGGTGGCGATACTTAAACTCTGAAAAGATGACTAAATTCTTCTTACTGCATTTTCTAAAGAGGTTCTATGAAAACTCCGATTTTATTTACTAAGAATTTGTATTTAGTAGAATGAGGGTTTGCTTTGAGATTTGGAACCCTACAAGATCTAAGTCAGAGTTTTGATTGTTTTAATGTTTTTATTTATGTAGTTTATCGTAGCATGAATTTATTTCAGATGGAATGAAATCCTATGCTAATACCTAGCAGAGAGTTTAGTTATAAAATTTTTATTTTAAACTACAACATAAATTCGATTATCATTAGGATATAGATTTGGGGTTTTAGGATGGAGTTTAAGCCAAGCGAATCAATCTCCTACAGGAGATGATTCCGTTGTTTTTAATTTATTGAGAAATGTTTATGAATACTTACTTCAGCTAACTAGGGTTAAGATCTTCAAACATAAATTAACTTTCGAATTAAAAAGATTTACCTAGGTGAGCCAATGCCATAAGTCCTTGCTCTGAAATAAATAAATACTGCTAGGTTACTATGAATAAAATCTTGACAGAATTAAATTTCTAGATTTAACAGCCTAAACAAATTTAAAAGGAATATAAGAATAACTCATACCTGGATAGTTACAGCTTGATCCTGCTACTGGTACAGACCTACACACCTTTAAACAATGATTACTGAAAATAAGTATGTATTGATCTAGCTGACCAGTAGAATAATGGAATCGAATGACTTTGGGACTACCACGTTCCTCCCAACCATGACCCTGAACCGTTCCTGGTTCACTAATGGATCCCCCGAGCTGGTTCCAACATGCAATAGGACAATAGAGGACCTAGGGCAGACTGCTAATGATAATCAGATCTTGGGAATAATAAGCTCCTTCAGTTCTGTGGAAAACAAAATTCTCTTCTCTTGCCATAACAGAATGATAGAAAGAAAAGATGATCCCTCGCTTGGGGATCGTACTTCTTTATATAGGTGAACTTTTGGAATATAGTTGTTGGTTTAAATAATATTAATTTTAATATTAACTTTAGTTTTTTATTTAATTTTGAATTATAATATTTGTAAAAGATACTTTAACTAACTACTTACTCCTAGTTTATCTAGGACTTTTACTTTGTTACAACTAGATGTATCCTTAAGTTAGATCAAAATATTTTCTTTAAATATAATAATAATATAAAGAAATATCCTATGCATAAATTTTATGCATACTATTTACACATAAGTGAGTTTTCTTTTATAAATAACCAATCTGATTATTTAATAGTTAAATATCATAATAACTTTTTGATTTAAATAGCATAATAACTCTTTGATAATTATTTAATACACAGTCAAATTTTTTGGGCAAGGTCTTTTGGTAAGTTTGGATAGTTGGCTAGCCTAGGTGACTCTAGGTTCCTCTTGCATGTTGGATTCCCTCATTTAACATGGTAGTTCCCATAGTCCTTGATGAGAGATAGAAATGATTCATTTAACCAATTAAATAATTTGTGATGAATAGTAGTAATATTTAGAGTCTTCTCGAGTCAACACTTTCAAGATCAAGTAACCACGAGTGCTCTTCAGAGCTTTGTCTCAACACTCTCACATGGGTGTTACGCTAGTGCAATTCCATAGCATCCCGCTCAACACTAGTACTAGAATGTGGTTGTGAAGCACATCTAGAATATACAAATGGACTTGGATCCGGTATTCATTATCAAGCTTGGAGTGCTACAGGGCTTATGCCCAACACTCTATGTACATCGGGGCTTACGCCCAGTACATAATAAAAGTCCTCTATGTACATCAGGGCTTATGCCCAGCACATAGGTCATTCCATGTGCTCCAGAGTCCACGCTCAACACATATAAAAGTCAATCATGCATATCGTAACTCTACACAGAATATAACAAAAGATCATCTCAGTATAATAGGGTCTTGTACTCAATCTCATAACAAAGCATCAATCAATATACATTGGGGCTTTCCACCCAGTACATAGCAATAACCTATATCTGCTAAGGTCCATGCCCAAATATGTATACCTAGAACAAAAATATGTCATGTGCATCGGGGCTTACGCCCATCATATAATAAAAGTAAAAACATGTGCATTGGGGCTTATGCCAAGTATATCCAAATAAATCTTATGTGTTGGGGCTTTAAGCCCAATATATAACATCAATATCGTTAGTCAAAATTCGGGATATTACAATAACCTTACGTAAGTTCTGCTAAATTAGTTTAATAGTAGTCTAAGGGATTACTGATGCTCCAGAGTTTCTATCCCAACATTATTTTAATCGCCAGGTGTCTAAGCATCCCGTAACTTTTATTGCTCAATACTTACTCTTAAGTGTTTCCAGAGCTTTTTACTGCTCAATACAAATGAATATTTTGTCAGTCTAGGTGATCCCTCTTGTATTTATTAAGTACTCATGTAAGTTTCCTATCTTTGTTACAAAACTAGTGTAGTTACAAGGTCTGTTTATTAGCCCATCCTGTAGGTTTGTCAAAACGTTTGCACATGCAAAGTAATCTTATCATGAATCAAATCAGAATTTGAAAAACTCGTAATTTTAATAGCACTAACATATACTTATGTAGGTAGTTCATCCTGTGAGTATAAGATACGGATATGACATTTTATTTCGGACATATTCCAGTGGTCATCATGAATACCTGTACAAGGATTTGGGGTTATATAAAATGGTGCAGCCCAAGAATGTTTGTGTGTGTTTGGATGTTTCTTCCTGACCCAACATTAGGTCCTATTAATCTTTTCAATGTTTGGTTTAACACCTTAGGTTTATTTTAAACATTCTAAACCTATTTCTAAACCAAACAGGGTACTTCTAGTATCTTGTAACAAGCATGCGTCAATTATTTCAACAAGTTTTAATTTCTTAAGTTGAGTTTTATGCAGATGTCATTAATTTCACCTCACATTTCTCATAATAGGATTTTGTTTCCTTCTCTAAATAGATTATTTTATTCATGCAGTTGACTATTATTAGTCTAGTTGTAAATCAATCATCCTGCTACCTGTTTTTTTAAACAGTTATACAATTATTACCCCATGTATTATTCTCGGTTCACAAGGGTTTGATGAAGCCTTTTGCACCCATATGTGCCATTTACTTACAATTTTCTCCCCACATGTTATTATATCATAACTTCTTGTTCATCATACATTTATTAAGTTCCCGTTTTGCTTGTCTGTAAACATATTGTTTTACCACAAATCAATCTCCTGTGTTATTGCATTTACCTCTTTTCCTACAAGTATAGTCAAAACCGGATCCAGACATATCTTTGTCCTGTCAATAATTTAAACATAGGCTATACCTTGATAATCTTTGTATGTTACACTCTTATTACTATTATTGGTAATTAAACAAATTTCCCGAAATTTTTTTTTGTGATTCATCTTGTGACTTCTAGGTGTGTAACCGTGCCGTGCATAAATACTTTGTAGTTTTACTATGAAACTCTAATGTCTTTCATTTGGTCATGTTTGTATGTTTTTAGTACTCTTAATATACGATGCAGCTATCCATAGCATATGGAAATCACATAATAATCTTACCCACGGCTTCAGAATTATATGACCAAATACCACATTTAACTACTCCTGTCGAGTTTCTATGACTCCTCTCAAGTTTCTATATTTTGCTTATGTGTCACTAATATTGTAATATATAAATCTTTCTAGTTCGTGCTTCTGACACTAGGTATCTGAATGGTTTAATTCTCCTATGACCCTCTATAATATGCGCTAAAAGCATATCCTGACTTGCTAATCATGTAAGGGGGTAATTATTTCTATCTCTACTAAAATATTGCATACCTTGCCTAAGCAGGGATTTCTTAACAACTTTCTTATCTCGAAATTTATTTTATGCTTCTTTGGTATTTTACGAGTATGACGCAACACGTGTGAGTATCTATTGTTTTATTTACTAAAGTTCAATGCCTCTCTGATGTATCTAGCTAGAATTGCTAAGTTTGCTAACTTTCTAGGTAGAAGATAACTTCTATGTTTATGCATGCATGAATTCACGATTATACCAGAGGTGAACATGTTCTTCTTTATCCTTCGATTTATCTGTCTAAAGGCTTTAAACCTTATTATCTTTTAATTGGGGCTGAAATATTTATCCTAGTACATAACATTACCCTTCCTGAGTGGTCCTTTCTACTTGCTGGACTAAATATATAAAAAAATATGTAAGTGTCATACAAGTTTAGTTGATACTTGATATATACTATGCATGTCAAAATAAAATAACAAAATCCTAAACACATATTTCACTGATGTTGTCCTCTTCTGTGTCCATGATTCAGTTTGTACTTTATACCTGGCATATTCAGTTAGTCAAAGAAAAAAAAAACAACAAATCGGTTAGCTTTTGTAAAAATAAATCATATGTATTTTGTCGTAAACGTTTCTGCAGTGGATGTCTTTGTTGGTGAGCCCAAAACGTCTCTTAGTGTTGTAAATGGGCTCTGATACCACTTGTAATGTCCCTAAAACTACTAAAAATTAAAAGAAATTCATGTGTGACTAACATCGTCAACAATATAAGTATTTTAATAAATTACTTCAGTAGTGGGAAAATAAAGGAAGACTTATCAAGTTAATGTAATTGCACAGTTTATAATTATATCTAAGAGTTACTGCTTGTTCTAAATGATGTGACTGGTTTTATATTTCACCCTGCGAAAGCGAGGATGTTTGAATAAATTAAAGGACATAAATTGATTATGTTGGAAACCATTCAGCAAAGTGTATGCTTATCTTTTAATGGTTTTGTGTATCTTGTGGTGAAGGGATGCAAAGCTTGGAGTGGTGGAATGGCAACAGTTCTGGGCTTACTTAGCTTTCATGCTAAAGGCTATTTTCTCTTTTTCTTGTAGGTATTTCATTCTAAAACTATTTAAAGTTTATGACTGTATGAAAAGACCCTAGGTAAAAAAAAACCAATATGGAAAAGGGTCGTTGAGCATTAGGTTATGAAGAAGTTGACTTCTTAAAAATCATCACTCCACTATAGAGTGTGGCTAAATAAATCGAAAACCATGGAGTTGGTCTCGCAATTAATGTGAACTTGTACTGCTTTCCAGCTAGTGGCTAGGGTAAAGACCTAAGCGCCCAGTTTTGATCGTCATTGTAATTCATTTGTTTTTTTATGAGTGTGAACTCTGGAGGGTTTGGCCATTGTTTACTGAGTATGAGGGAAGAACTCAGAGTTCTCAATTTTTTGTGAAAAATGCCATGGATTCCAGCGTTGGCCATGAGCGTAACTCAGGCCAACACTCTATTTAGTTCACAGAGGAGGAGGGTTCCAAGGTGTTAAGGTAGGTATTGCCTCTTTTTGCTTCAGTTAAGGTCTTTGTTTTCAATATCTTACGATTTATGTTGTGACTAATGTTCTCTTACCTTCCTCTGTGATATGGTAGCATTGTTGGGATTTTTGAGTTTGGAAAGGAGGGGTGAATTTGCAGCTAAGATGGCCACGGTAAGCCTCATCTTTGTTTCCATCTCCTCTTCTCAAGCTAAAGATTTTCCTGTACTGAATGTATGCTCAGAATGTAGGGAGTTTTGGTTATGGGTGACCCATTTGCATTTCCTAGGTTCTTTTGTTTTTAAAAGAAGCTGAGTTCCAGGATAGGGAAGTCGTGGCCAGGTCCTTCATGGCATAGTTTGTAAATGTATAAATGTTTTATTGTTTTAAGGTTGTATCCTGTAAGGCATTTTGAGTTTGGAGGAGGCTTTAACGTGGCTCCTATACATAAATGATGATGGCCTTGCGTTTTGGAAACTCTATGTAATGGAATGCTCTGCATTTTGGTAAATTGATTCAAGTTAGTGTGTAATGGGTGTAACTCGTTCTGAGTGGTTTTAAGAAAACATTTGGACCTATGTGAAGCTTTTTAATACTAAATCTAGCAGCATTGGGTTTTAAGAAATTTATGTATGTTTTTTAAATGCTTTGCTCTTCCAGAATAGTGTGGCTTGGGTAAGCCTCAGGTTTTTTATTTTGCTTCTGAAATCTTATGCAGGATTGACCTAATGGATCTTGGGCATGAGTTACCTGTCTGTTTAAATATTTTATACTCTACGTTTCTTATGCAATTTACTTAAACTCGTTATGCGTTTTATCTGGAAGCATAAACACTTATAACTTTTTGTTTATGCGAGTTTAGTTTGCTGAGAGTGATAGCTCTACGATTTCTAGTGTTGTGGTTTTTTGGGAAAACTATGTCTGGTTATAAAATGAAATCCTGTAAAGTTTGATGAGGGCATAGAACGCCCCTGTAAAAATATTTGATTTTTTAAAAATAGAATGTTGTGGCTGCAGGTGGAGCGAAAACAAGTTTTACTAGGGTGAAAAGTTTCTACTGAAATAATTATTACACAGGCCTTAACTTTGTTCCTTTAATTGATATCTTTTTTGGATTAATGAGGTCTGCGTTTTAATTCCGTGCTATAGCGTTTTAGTTTCTCTGGGAAAATAAAACGTATGCCCTAGATGGTGGTTTATAAAGGATTGATTTATCTTGTTTTAGCTATTCTTGGTGCTGGTCTGAGTTTTAGTTTATACTTGAAGAATCTTTGATGCTGAGTTTTGTCAAAGAGACGTTGGCAATGATTAGTAGGACTTTGGAGTTTTCTGATTGTATTTAACTACTAAATGACTATTTAAAAGTTTTACATTTTTATATTGAAATAAAAAAAGCCCTAAGCTTCTAGTTTTTACAAATTGAAATTACAGTATTATAGATTTCTTGAACAAAACAATTTCCATGTAAACGTAAGAAAAACATATGCAGCATGAAATAAATTCTATAATTACTAGGGATATCTTAATAGTAGAGGTTCGTGTTGATAATTCTTATATTCTTTAGCTTATGGTTTAACATGTTGTGTTTATTTTAAAATGTAAAGGAGGTAGACCCTACACAATCCTGTCAGAGATTAGAGTTTAAATAAAAATATTTGGTACAACAAGCAATTCGATTTTTAGCTATAATGGAAAAGGTTAAGATTATAAACTTGGAAATGAGTCAAGCAAATCGATCTCCTTATAGGAGACGATTCTACTGAAATCATATTATTTTAAATTCATTTATGAGGTTCTGTACTATTTCAATTTAAGCTAGGGTTTGAAATCTTTAAACCATAATTTTAACTTTGAAATAAAATGATTGACTTAGGTGAGCCAATGCCATGATCCCTTGCTCTCAACAAATATTACTACTAGGTTACTATGAAGAAGAATTTTGACATAAATTAAATTTCTAAATTTAACAGCCTATAATAATTGGAAAGAACATAGAAATATCTCACACCTGGATAGTTAGTTGCAGCATGATCTTGCTGCTGGTACATACCTGCACACTATCAAACACTAATTACTGAAAACAGGTATGTATTGATATGGCTGACCTGTAGGATATTTTAACCGAATGGCTTTGGGACTGCCATGTTCCTCCCAACCTTGACCCTGAACCATTCTTGGTTCACTAATGGATCACCTCGAGTTGGTTCCCACATGCAATAGGAAAATAGAGGACCTAGGGAAAACTGCTAATGATAATCATATCTTGGGAATAATAAGCTCCTTCAATTATGTGGAAAAATTATCTTCTCTTACCATAAGAGAATGATAGAAAGAAAAGATGATCCCTCCCTTTGCGAATTAACCTTCTTTATATAGGTGAACTTTTGGAATATACTGGTTGAGTTACTAATAACAATTTTTTTTAATAATAACTCTAGTTTTATTTTAAATTTGCATTATAATATATGTAAAGGATATTTTAATTAATTACTCACTCCTAGTTTATCTAGGACTTGTAACTTTTTCCTTTAGGACTTTATTTTAAAGAAAATTTTATAATTTATTTACTTTGTTACAACTATGTGTTTCTATAAGTTAGATCACAATTTTTTTCTTTGTATATAATAATAATATAAATAAATATCTTATGAATATATTTTATGCATACCATTTATACAGAAGTGAGACTTCTTTTATAAATAATCAATCTGATTATTTAACTAATTAAATAGCATAATAACTCTTTGATAATTATTTAATACGAGGTCCAATCTTTGGACAAGGTCTTTTTGGTAGGTTTGGATAGTCGACTAGGTTAGGTAACTCTGGGTCCCTCTTGCATGTTGGATTCCCTCGTTTAACATGGTAGTTTCTGCAGTCCTTCATGAGAGATAGAAATGATTCATTTAACCAATTAAATAATTGTGACGAATGGTAACTTGCTACTCAGAGTCTTCTTGACTCAACACTCTTAAGATCAAGTAACCACGACTCCTCTTCATAGCTTTGGCTCAACACTCTCACATGGGCATTACGCCAGTGCAATTCCAGAGCATCCCGCTCAACACTAGTACTAGAATATGTTTGTGAAGCACATCTAGAAATACAAATGGCCTCGGATTCGGTACTTATTATCAAGCTTGGAGTGCTCCAGGGCTTATGCCCAACACTCTATGTACATCGGGGCTTACGCCCAGTACATGATAAAAGTCCTCTATGTGCATCGGGGATTACGACCATTACATAGGTCATCCATGCACTCCAGAGCTTACACTCAAAAAATCATGAGAGTCAGTCATGCATAATAAGACTCTACACAGTATAATCAAAGAACATCTCAGTATATTAGGATTTATACCCATATCTTATGATAAACATCAATCAAGTACATTGGGGCTTTCATGCCCAGTACATAACAATAAATCTGCATCAGTCAGGGTCCATGCCCAATTGTTAGTACATCATAAATAAATCATATATATGAGGGCTTACACCCAATATATAACAAAAACATAATCAGTCAAAATTCAGGACATTACAAACTTGAATCAGGAACGAGTCAAATGGTTTAGGTCTCAGCACATGGTTTTGGTGGCATGTGGTTTTATATGCCAGAGAATGCATGTAATGAGGCTCATAAAAGGCTATGCATACTCCATTGTAAGGGGGGATGGAGGTGAACAAGTGAGCTCACTTTTACTAGGTTGGTTGGTTTTGGCCAAGAGAAATGAAGATCTTCATTGATGTTAGTTTTCCCCCTCGTGGGATTTTCCATGGTAAATAGGATGTTCTAATGTTTTTATTGTATTTCTATTATTATTGTTCTTCTTTATATGTGTGCTTTTTAATTTGATCAATTGGTGTCAAATCATGGTTGAAGAAAAGTACAAATGTCTTGGAATCTATGGTTGTTTGCATTGAGATGGTTCAACGGTATGTGAACCATGGTAAAGAAAGGCATGGTAAAATTGAGGATGAGCACATGGAATATGTGGGTGAAGTGATCGGCTCACTTTATTGTAATGTTTTATAGAGTAGTAATTTTGATCATAATGTAAATTGGCATAGGGCTATAAGAATTGGTTAGGCATGTGTATGTACGTAGTAACTCACCGGTAAAGTATGATGTATACCTAGGTGATAGGGGGGAGGAACACCTAGTAAATCACCGGTAAAGTCATGTAGACCTAGGTGATAGGGGGGAGCATGTGATATCCCTCACTTAAAAATTTGAGGGGGGTTGTTGGCCTAGAGGTCAGTAGTGGCTAGCTCACTTGGCCCAGCTTGGCATAGTTTTGGTCAAGGTTAATAATAGATCTATTATTCGTGCTAGTTTTCCCTTTGGGATTTCCTAGGGTAATTATTCGTCTAATGTATTATTGCTTATTGTCTTAATAATTTTATCTCGCAATTCATATTTTTTATTAATTTATGCTCATTAATCCTAACAACTAATATGAGAGCTATAGTTGTGCTCGTTCAAGTTGGAGGCCGCAAAGGACAAGAATGGATTTTTGGTGGAGGCCTAGAACATGGATCTATGGGTGGATCCACATCGTGGTAGAGATGCCTAGATCTACAAGTTGAAGTACATATATATTATATATATTTGGTTTGTTGAGCTCGAGTGTAGATCGGATGGGAGATGTTAGATCTATTGAAGTAAATCATGCAGCTGTGGATTTACTATATAAAAATCACATATATAAGGCTTTAGTTCCTAGATCTAATTTAGACGTGGTTGGATATGTAGCTCTGCTAGTGCCAACGTTGAATGTGTGATGGGTTAACTCTAGTGCTTCTTGATGATCACCTTTCCAAGCATATGCGATCTTCTGTGCCGGGAAGCAATAGAGGCCTCTCGTATAATGTTGAGTAGATCACTAAGCAAGAACTTGTTCATCTGGATTTTGGTTATATCTGCATGTGTAGACTAATGAATCCTTGGTAATGGTTAGTTGTAGTGATTGTGTGCAAAGAGAAGAACCAGAACCTGCACTGTCTAACCCACGATCTAGAAGAAAAGTTTTCTTTCCCATGAAGATGACATGATATTGCTGGTAGTTGAGGTCACCATTAAGGAGTCGCATGAGAAGAACCTCCATTCATATTGAAGGTGCTTGTTATTGTAGCTTCATTGCATAGAAGAAACCCCATACGTGTTTACAATTTGCACCTGGTGAAGGGTGTGAAGGAGCAGTCCATTGAGAAGAATCTCATGGTGGTTTGAAAGTTCGAGTTTATTTCCTTCCAAAAGTGTCCATGAGGTCATATTCAATATGCATTGGCCAATCCTAGCATTGTAGCAGTTGCATGTGGCCAAACAAGTGGAGTTCAAGCCAAATTGTACGGTACGTCTGGAGATAGAGATCACATCAGCTCTAGGAATTGTTTCTCAGCAAAAAGATTTGTATATGTGAAGCATGTGGGGAAATTCCAACGATGACATGCCGTGAAAGCCCAAGTATCTGATCACCTTCACAGTGTATGCATAAGGAAAAATAACCATGTGGAATTTCAAGCGCATAAGTTGGTTATGGCGATGTTTTCGATGGTATGATAATGTAGGATCGAAACATTAGTACTACTCATGGCTTCGACTTTGTTGTGTTTGTGAACACACATTAGCTATTGACATCCAAGTTGGGAAAGCAACGTGTGGAGGCCTCGATAGTGTATTGAGGGCCTGCGACTTGATGAATGGAAATCGATTGAAAATTGTGATCCCTGGAGATGGTGAAAATAAATTGAAAATAATATTCGGGAACGTCGATTGGTGCAGGAGAAGGGATGACAAGAGGCCATGGAGCGATATGTAGACAAGCATAACGCACACGGATTTAGAAATGATCACATAAATTTTTAGATAAGTTTTTCTAATGCTGGTTGTACCTATTTTATGGGGTGTGTAACCGGTTGTATCAGATACTACTTATTTTTGTTTAATTGTTAGAGTTCGATTTCTAAGGGTGATTAGAAGCATGTATCCTTCAATGGATGTGGCATTAAGTTGTGGAATAAATGATTGTAATAGGTACGAGGGTGGAAAGTGTAGTTGTATCCTAGCTTGAGGTGGAATTCATGGTATTCTTTAAGGATTCTAATATTATACTTAAGTATAGTATTATAGGTGAATATTTTGGATTCAAAAAAACATATATATAGATAGGTAGGCGAATATTAAATCTGAAACCTATAATTTACTACTAAAATGTGTAAATTTTGGTGAATATTATGATAAACAAATATTTTATGTAAATATAGGCAATATTAGAGACTAAAAATGACGAAATTGCGAATTTATTTTTTGAAAAAAGCCTAAAAAATAGCCATTTGGCGAAATTTTGCCCCTAAAAATTACCCTGGTGGAATTGGAGAAGTTGAATCTTCAATTCTGGGGAAATGTGAGATGGTTTAGTCTCAAAGTGATGGGACTAGTATTCATGAACCATGTAGGTGAAGAGAATTTCTATAAAATTGGCAGCTAGAGCAACTAATGACCCATGTAATCTAGTAGATGGGTTATTTTTATATGGATGTCAATCCTAAGTTTGTATGTAGGTACAAAAGGAAGCATGGAAGATGAAGAGAAAGAAGACGAGCATAGAGGATGTAGAAATGGATAGTGATGGTGAAGTCACCATGAGACGCATGAAAAAAATATTTTAATGGAGTAAAAAATGGTTTGCATTTAAATGGGGATATGGTTGTAAGACTTGGTAAGGCATGCATAACCCTAGTAACTCATCGATATAGTCAGGAGATAGATCTATGTAATAGGGGGTGCATGCAGTATCTCAGAGAGAAATTTAGGGGGGGGGTCTAGGGTTAACCTTGACTTGAGAATGAGTCAAATGGTTTAGGTATTAGCACGTGGTTTCAGGAACATGGTTTTGGTGGCTCATCATTTTGTATGCAAAAGAATGCATGTAAAGAAGCCTTTATAAAAATTGAGAAGACTCCATTATAAGGTGGCCTAGAGGTGAGTGGTGGGTACCTCAGTTGGCCTGGTTTTGGTCCTAGTTAATAATAGATCTATTATTGGTCTGAGTAAGGGTTATCTAAGGTAATTATGTGTCTAATGTATCGTTTCTTTTTGTCTTACTTTTTTTTTCTCACAAATTATATTTATTATTAATTTATGCTCATTAATCCTCACATAGAGGAATTTCAATAATTAACATCATCATGCCAAAATTGCATAGTCTCCTAAGAAGTTTTCAATAGATTTCAAGGATGAGATACCATAAATTGTTTTTTGAAAAACCATTGTCTACCTTTGATAAACTATTTTAGGATGTTTATATATTTTTTTCAAATGCTAGGGATAGTAGTATGACTATATTCATTCATTCTCAATAGATTAAAAATCCCTTTTAAGTTGGTTCCATTAGATTATACAACATACCAATCACATAAAATTTGTTTTTATTCCTAATATAATATTCTAAGCTTTTCAAATTTATTGGATGATTTCATCTTGGAGGAGACCAGTATGGAAAAAACTAATAATGAAGGAAGAAGAGTATAATATAAATATGATGAAAAATGGTGGTAAAAAGGAGGAATTATAAAGGATCATAAATAACATAAAAGTAATTTTTAAGTTCCTTAAATTAGGGTTAGGGTAAGAAGGAAATAACAAAAAGGTTCTTGAATTTATAGAAGCCTGGCCTCTTTTTCATGAGATTAAGAAGTGTAGGGAAAACATTAAATGACATAACACATTTGTTTTAAATATAGAAGCCTCTATTAAAACTGATGAAGTTGCATGTCATACCTTTTATCTAACACTATGCTTAGCATTAGATGGTATATGTGGATAGTGTTGAGTAACGAGAAGGGATATAGGTGCAGATCATTGATCTTGCCACATATCTTAAGCTTAGTGGTGTTTTATATATATAGTTTTTTTACAATTAATGCACTTCGAATTTAAATTATGTTAGAGTAGTATGTATTTGTAAGTCTTATGTTATACTTTGTATGGCTAAGTTGTGAAACCATTGAAGTAAGAGGCTAGGTCATCTTCATATTGAAGGATATGGTGTAGGCATTTCCACATTCCAAGATTGAGAAGACAGGTTTATGCAATGCACTTAACAAGAATGTTAATGTTTCTTTACAATTTCGTATATATTATTTTGTAATATTTGAATGAATTTTAGTTTATTTTATATTGATTTGCTTTGTACATCAAATAACATGTAGAGATTCATAATTTTTCAATAAAAGAAATTGTAGAATTTTCATACTCCTTTAATAAAAGAAATTATATAATTTCATAAATTCATTTGGAAAAAAAGGTGAATTTATTGAAGAAGTTTACTATTTTTTTTATTAATATATTATAAATTAATTGTATTATTACTCACCTCTAATTTTAGAAATTCATTACTATTTATTTCACATAAAAGATAATGATAAACAAAGAATAATGATAAATTGAGAAAATATGTATCTTTGATAGATTGGCAAAAATTATATCAAATTTGGAAACAACCAAAACAAAGAATAAATTTAAATACAAAAAACAAAGAATAAATTTAATTATATTTCGGTATATTTTTGTAATGGTGTTGTATTCCATATGAGGCAAGATACATATCTTTTAAATGCATTTTATTAAAGTATTGTTGTGTTTCATATTAAGATATAAAGTTGTATTATCATATATTAAACTATATTTTTGTAAACCTTTTCTTTAAAGCATTGTTTTATTTCAAAACTTATATTTTTGTATTATATGAGACAAGATATGAGAATTCTTGTTGGTTTATGGTCTATTCTTTGTATAGTTGGTTTAGTACCTCCTCTGTCATGGCAATAGTTTTGTGGATTTCCAGTTTTTGGAAGATTTTATAGGTCTAACAAGACTGTCTTTGATTTGGTATATAAAAATACATTTTTTTCTTATTATTGACATATAAAGTAAGACATCAAATTTCAATTAATAAAAACTTCACTTGAAAATACACATCAATCATAACTACAAATAATTTTCTTTTTAGAAAAAATGTTAGTAATTAAAAAGGAAATAATTTATTTATAAAAGAAATATTACCTCAAAATTTTCTCTTTTATTTATTTGTTTTCTTATAAAACAAATATTACCTAACAATTTTCTATTTTATTTATTTGTTTATCTTATTTAAAAGTTAACTCAACTTTCTAAAGATATTTTTAATTCCTTCACAGGCACCCCCGATCTTTAACAATGCTCTCCATCCTTTCGTGTAGCCCATAAGGTATTCATTAGAACCTAAAATAACACAGATAATGTTTTGTAGGTAGCGTGACTGCAGCAGATTGACTCCGCTGTCGGCAATCGAATTGTGGAATGCATGCACATTACATATGCTTATAGAGAAAAATAATTATTAAGATTGTAGCCATTATGCTATGGTATCTTCCCTCATATCATAATAAAATATAGAGAGTACGTCCACAAAGTATGATCATGGAGAAAAAATACAAAATCCGTGTGAATTTGACATTTGATATTGTGTAGTACGATCATGCACCATCCGTAAGCTTCTATGGAAACCATGTGGATGTTTTTTTACTAGGGTCGATTCGACAAATAAAGGGAGGTTTGAACGTGTAATGTTTCGAAATGTTTTTTCTTTATTAATTTTTTTCATCCACCGTGCTTTGCTTATGACTGATTTATTTTTTCAATCATTCTAAACAAAATATTTATTAACTTATAATGTTAATGTCAAAAGAATGTCACCGACATGATTGTTTTACGGATATTGAGTGGAGGTAGGGTTGGTTCTGGTTAGGGTTTTGCCATTGGTACTATAGGCTTTGTCCTTAGGGCATGTTCCGATGGAGGTTGTTTGTAGAACCTTGGTTGATTACTTCGACGATTCAGGTAATGGATCCAACATTTTTTCGTTAGATTATGAGGTTTTTTCTAAAGGTTCCAGCGAGGGGGAAGGTTCTCCGGTTGATTGGAGTGGTAGATCTGTAGGGCACTGTTGGGGAGTTAAGGCAGCTGACAGGCATTCGGTGGAGTTGTCAGACTCTAGCCCCTCTCTTCGTTTTGGATCTCTGTTGAACCAGCTGATCCGTGTGGGAGATGGTAACTTGGCTGAGATCACCACTTTTTTGCCAGTGGAGGATCCAATGGGGGTTTCACTTGAAGGTGTGGTCTAGTGGGATAAATTTGGTCACACGGGCAAATCCGACTTTCTTAGGTAGTACAGTTTCCAACTCATTGACTAGTATGTACCTTTCCCTATCTTTGTCGAAGTGGGTTGGAAGGAGGGTTACTGCAAATTATGAAGCAGTTGGTACTTGCTCTTGTTATGGGAAGTCATGTCAAAGGAATACCACTCTTTCTCCCTCTTCCAAGAATGAGAGCGAGGGTTCTGTGGCAACTGATATTGAATTGCCTCTGTCAATTGAGGCTGATCCTAAGGGTGGTGGATTTATTGGTAGCGGAGTGCTCAAGACATAATTGGAAGCTTTGTCTGTTAAGCGTTCAGGGAATCTATCTTCTAGACGCACTAGTTCTCTAAGTAGGAGGAAGATTTTCTTTTTGAAATGTAAAGGTATTGGAAAGGAGCTGGTTATTGGGAGGGACATTCTGGTTATGGAGATTCCTAAGTTCACATCCAAAGTGATAATCGGGAGATTCTGTGGTAGGCGATTTCAGAAGCATCTGTTAAGAAGTGGGTCAAGGATTCCTAGTCCAAGGTGATTAATTCGGTGCTGGAAGTTTTTGGGTTGCTAAGTGGGTGGTTTGGATTTGAATTCAAGTCGATGGAGGAAGGTTAAGCCATTCTACACAGAGTCTGGCTATTGGGGAAATACCCTTTAGCTATTAAGCCTCGACATCCTTTATTCGACACCGGGAAGGACTATTAGGCTTCTTTTCATATATGGGTGAAGCTTCCCTTTCTACCTCTGGAATTATGGTCTGTTAAAGGTTTCAAGGTGATTGGGGACACTATTGGTAAGTTAAATAGTGATGGATGCAGACTTATTCAAAACTCAAAGGTGTTTTGTGGCTCGTATTCTTGTGGAGGTGGACGCGAGTCAAGGACTCTTCAAGATGCTGGATTTGGTTGCAGGTGAGAATATTTTCTCACAACCCCTGGACTATCTAAATGTGGCATTTAGATGTGCTCGGTGTCATCTTTATGGGCATGTAGTAGCATATTGTAATTTATAGTTTGTTAAGAAAATTTGGAAGTGCAAAGTGGTACCTATTGGGGATGAAAGTATATCGCAATACATGAAATCAAAGGCTATAGATGAGACTTTCCGGTGCCCGATTGAGAAGGTGGATCCTCAGGATGAGGTTATTCAGGATGTAGTTCTCCCCATAGGTACTTGCAAGGAAGATGAGAAATTTCCTGAATTTGAGTCCCTTATGGAGGGATTTGAGCTCTCATGTAGTCAATTGGCGAAATTTGTTGAGTTGTGGCAGGAGAGTGGTAAGATAGTTAAGGAGACATCTAGGGCCATATGTGGCGACCACATGCAACGTGGTGGAACTTCCAGGGGAGGGAAGCATACCCGTGGCAGTTGATACATTGCCACAGCTTTTAGATACATAGGGATAGGTATCAGTGGTTGAGTTGGAAAAAGGTCAACTATAATGCCCCATATTTTGACTAAGCCTGTTTACGAGGCAGACACCTTTCACTTTAATTGCTTATTATCCGTTGGACTCAGCTAGACAGAGTGAACTATATTTTCGGCATGTTAGACATGATGATATGTTGCTACTATGTTTAGGATGTTACTATGTCCATGCTGATACTACGGTTATGATGTTACTATATCCATGCAGTTATTAAGTTATGCTTATCATGAGATTCATTGCTTTATGATGAAAATATATGTTTTAGCATTTTCATTGATGAAATGTGAAATATATGGTTTTGTACGTGGATGCCATCCTATGATGAAATTGATAGAACTGTTATATTCCATACATACCTGTGATGCGATAAAAATTGTGACATGAAATAAAATGATGTCGATGATATGGATCAATTGCTGATCGAATGGAAATGCTTGTTATAAACTGTGTATTTTGCGGAGTACTAACCTACAGGGCACAAGGGCTATGGGATAGCCGGATACTTGATCTGATATATGGATAAGAGCCTATCCATGCAGTAAACCTTAGCAACCGAAATTGATGATACGATGACATGGACTGATAATCCCGATAGCATCAGAGTATGATTTGATAAGGGTGTAGACCTGGTATGTTGAGAGGGATGGATGTGTTTCCCACCCTATGTTCCTATGATACCCGAGGTCGTGGGAGGGCCGTGCTGAGACACGCTCCCCATGTATTTGTGATGACGATGGTTGGATGCTTGCTAGGGGAGGATAGGTCCACTGTTCAGCCGACGCTATCGCTCTCAAGTTCTATGTGGTTAGGTCGGTGAGTCCGACACCCACTTTTGTACTAGCAGAGGAAGGATAGGGAGGAAGTGGACGTAGGTTAGGATGGGAGGATAAGATAGTTAGTACTGTTGAGGGTTGGGTATTCGATGATCTTGAGTTAGTGGTAGTAGGTAGCTTTCCTTGCACCTGAATGATTGAACAAATGTGATCATAAAAATAATGAAATAAAATCTTAAAGGTTAACTGATAAAAATAACCGATGATGTTTTAATAATATTATGATGAATGTATACTTGTTCAGTTTGCATAAAGTATTATTGGTATTAGTTAGCTATTATGCATAGGAAATATGACGTATGTTTATAGTACATGTCCGTCTTGTGCATACGCTGGCCACGCATGCACATTATGCCCATGCGCGATAATATTGGTTTACAACATACTTATCAAGATTTAACAATGTTATAAGTTCTCATAGATAACTCAATTAAGTATTTACTGAATGACTTAATTAGTAAAAGATTATCAAGTTCTAATGTGTAAAAGAAGTTAATTAGTCTTTGTATGTAAACAAGGTAATGAACCATTAAAATAAGTGTCATTAATTGCAAGTATCCTCAAGTGAATGTGTCTTCAAGATGAAGTATGATAGTTAAATATTAATACTAGAAGAGTGTACTCTATAATTGTTGATTATGATTAACTAAACCATTAAGTATATATTTCATTATTTACACCCAGAGGTACTATGTTGACACTTATCAATTAAACAAATAAATATTTTAATTACTATTCACAATTAATTTAATTACTATTATTATTAATTATTATTGTTATCAATATTATTATTTAATTAATAAACAATAATGATAATAATCCCTTTTATAAAGCATAGTGGATTGAACAATTTATTGAATAGATTATTCATTTAATTAATTGACAGAATCATTCCAAGTGAATAAAAAGGAATTGTTTAAATAACTTATTGAATAATCCCACTGCTCGAGAGAAACTTGGATGATTTAAAATAATATATATAATCATCATTTTACCTTGAAAAGGGTGTTGCATTAATGATTTGTACTTTTCCTAAAACCATGACAGCTAGGGCGGTGGAGTGATAAGGAAGTTATGAAGGAGGAAGATTTCTATAAAGTGGAGATTTAACAAAATAGTAGGGGGGATGGTGGGAGAACTATGAGGATTGGTAGGGAGAAGTGAAATATTCCGAGGAGGGGGTTAACTCGAGGAATGGAGGAGGTAGAAAACTCCATTGAGGAGGGGGAAAACTCACTGAATAGTATGGTTATTGAACTAAGGACAAGGCTGCTATGGGGATTATCAGTATGTGGGCTCAGGGGCTACGAAGTCCATTGATTTCCTAGGGTCAGCAAGATAATAGCTGATCGACAGGGTGGACACATCATTTTGGGTTGCTAAGGGAACCTACAGAAATCTTCTTACCTTACTGCAAATCTATGGATCCAGGTATTTTACTGAGCTAGCTTAAATATAATGTATTTTCTGTTATTTTCAAATTATGCATGTTAAAAGAACAGAGTTAAAATGAAAAGTCTTAAATTATGTTTATTTAATTGCAGCGACATATGAACATTTAGAAAACAGAAACATAGAATGTGGATTCTTTTCTTTTAGAAAACTTATAAAATAAAGGGAAAAACTTGGTATTTACAGGAAAATAGAATAGAGACCCAGTGCCTAGCAAGGGCACTGCATGAACCTTCTATTGTACGTCAAAAGTCCGTTTCAAGAGATGGTGGTAGTTTGTCTGGCAGTGGGAGTATGGGCGTGTACTTTTTACGATCTTGTATGAAAAGTGTTGAGTTGGTTGAAGGTATTGAAATGGAACATACTTCTATTTCTTCACTAGGGAAAGCTAGGCAGAAATCTAACATGTTTCATGCCAAGGAGAAGGTGAAGCATGAAATCTCGCAAGGGAGAGAGTTACAAATATCAAGGGTACTTAGAGATTGCAAACTCCAGGAGGGGAACTCTTAATGAAGCTTATCTCCATTAACATTAGAGGCCTTGGGGGGTGGGCCAAACCACTATCCCTCAGGCGTTTGGTAGATGTATAAAAACCTGATATTTTGTTACTACAAGAGACGAGGACAATTTTTCTAGAGATGGTTAGGAGGTTGGAGAAGATGTTACAGTATCTGTGTTTTTTCGCTGTTGATGCATGTGGGAGATCGAGAGTCTTGATTTCTTACATTTCCAAAAGTTTGAATGTGTTAAATACTTTTGGTGGATGGTCTACCCTAGGGGTTTAAGTCCTTAATCACTAGTTGGATCATAAGTTCATGGTGCTCAATATTTACAGGCCATATGAGGATAGGATGGAATTCTGGTCCTCGATGATTGACAAGGTCTGCTATAAGGTTGATTCACTGATTGTGGGTGGCGATCTGAACCTTACTCTGGATGTGGATGATATTTGGGTCTCTTTGGCATGGACAGACTCGTTGGTGGTTGATTTCAGATAATTTTTTGATTTGCATGGCCAAATTGATGTTAAATCAATAGAGGTCAATCCTATTTAGTCCAATGAGTGGGATGGAGAACAAGGTATTTCTAAACGTCTGGCTAGGTTTTTTATGAATGCTAATTTATTAAAGATTGACATTTGTTCTGATCTTTGATAGAGTCTTGTTTTCTTTTTTCAGACTGCTACCCTATATTCTTGGAAACTGGGAACCGAGTGGAAAAGCCTGGAGCTCCATTTAAGTATAATCCTAGTTGGTTGGGGTTATCTTGCTTTCAATCCCTGGTCGAATCTTCTTGGGTTCATTTTCAGGACAATGTTGGTCGTGATTCTAGTCAATTTGATGTGAATCTTAAAGTTCTTAAGATTAATGTCATGGAATGCAATTTGAGTAGAAGGAGGTCAAGGGATGAACTTCTGGTGGGAGTAGAGTTGAAGCTGGAGGATTTGTACTCTAAATATCCTCTCATTTTCGGTGATGTGTGGAGGAAGGAAGAAATATTCAGTCTCGAATTGGAGAAACAGAAGTTGCTGGAGGATATGGATATGGAGTGGCATTTGAAGAGTAGGGCACTATGGTTAGAAGTGGGGAATATGAATACGAAGTATTTTTAGCGGGTGGCTTCTCATTGTAAGAATGTTAATACTATTTGGGACCTCCAAGATGGTATGGGGAATTCTGTAAGGGGCTTCTCAGGATTGGCAGAGGAGGTTGTCTCATATTTCCATGGTTTATATTCAGAAATGGCACAAGGTGATATGCTAGGGGTGCTTCAACTTATCCATAGATTTCCTCATATGATGTATGTGGAGGAAAGAAAGGAATTATTCAAGGCAGTGACATTAGAAAAAAATTCTAGCGAGTTGAATTTTTTTGTAGAGATAAGATCCTTGGTCCATATGGTTGGCTCATAGAGTTCTATACGGAATTTTTTTATTTGCAAGGAGAGGACCTATTTCAGGTAATTGAAAAAATTCAACTTTCTAGTGCGGTCCCTAAGGCTATGAACTCAACTTGTATTGCATTAATTCCTAAGAAGGACAATCCCAATTCATTTGCAGATTTCAGGCCATATCGCTTTGTAATGGGGTTTATAAGATAATTTTTGGTGGTTTGTTTGAAGCCCTTTATATCAGCCTATATATCTCTCAAAAAATTTGGTTTCTTGAAGGGATGTCTTATTCATGAGGCGATGGGTGTGGCTCAAGAAGGAATTCATTCCATTAAAACCAAAGATTTACAGGTGGCTACTATCAAACTTGATCTTTCAAAGGCATATGATAAGGCTTCCTAACTCTTTCTTTGACTAGTCCTTCTACATATCGGATTCAACTTAGATCTTACAAACTGGATTATGGGATGTGTGACTTCCCTTGTATTTGTAGTATTGATCAACGGTTCAGGATCTCCATTCTTCAAAGCTTCCTATGGGCTTCAACAAGGATGTCCCCTCTCTCTGTATTTTCTCTTGCTGGTGATTGAAGGAATCAGTTGATCCATTATTTTTGAGCGCTCATGAAGGAATCTAAGGGGAATTTCTTAAAATGATCGCGAGGCTCTTACTCATTTGATGTTTGTGGATGACCTATTTCTGTTTTTTCAATAGGACGACTCTAAATGCAGGAGGTTGAGAGAAATTATGGATTGCTTTTGTAGGGCGACCGATATGGAGTTTAGTATTGAGAAATCATCCCTATATTTGTTGAATAATCAAGTGGGAACTCGTGACTTTTGGGGAAATCATTTTCCATTTATATGTAGAGTTATGGAAGAGGTTATTCCCTATTTAGGCTTTACTTTAAAACCTAATAAGTATGGAATTAAGAATTGGTGTTGTCTTGTTGAGCGAGTTACGGGTGAAGTGTCCTTTTGGTGTAATCGTTGGTTTTCCAGGGGAGGTAGACTGGTTCTAGTTAAGTCAGTATTAGAAGCTATCCCCATTTATTGGCATATGTTGGAAAAAATTCTTGTTGGTACCCTTAACTTGATAAAAAATATTTGTTTTAATTTCCTATGGAGGAATGATTGGGAAGGGAAAACATTCCATCTAGTTAAGTGGAAGGTATTATCCGCTCCTAAAGTTTTGGGCGGTTGGGTGTTGAGCTGAAGCTAGTAGTGGTAGCTAGTCATTCTTGTATAGGACTTTGAATTGATAGGATCCATTGCTAGTTATAGATAGGCAAGGAAGGCGATAGATAGATAAGAAAGAACCTATAAAGGAAGGGTACCATGGGAGTCTAGTAATAGATAGGATCCATTCCCTAAATAAGTATAAAGAGAAGGAAAAATATTTTTGTCTTTAACAAGGTTTTGGCTGCAAAATCATTATGGAATTTTTTGAAGAAGGACAGTCTATGGAAGAGTATTTTAGTTTCCAAATATATTGCTCATGCTTCAGTGATAGATTGGATTAGATGAAGGGAGAAATTTGTCTCTTAGTGTTCTAACTAGTGGAGAGCCTTAACAAATGCATTTTCGATTCTGGAGAGACATCTGGCCTGGAAGGTTGGGAATGTAGGATCGGTTCAGTTAGGGAGAGATGTCGTCCTTGGTCTTTCAAATGAGCGTATGCTTCTTGTCGGGGTCATTGAGAATTTACAGAGTAGGGGTATTGACACACTAAAAAGGGTTTCTAAGTTTGTTGGTTCTAATATCTAGAGACAGGATTGGATGGTGGTTGATGAGTTAGGTTTTTCAAGGAAATGGAGTACTTGTTAGTATACATTCGTTGCTATGTTTGTTAAAGGTCACATCTTTATTGGCATGGAGGAGGATGACCTCTGCTAGAGCTTTAATCCCTCAAGAGGTTTTTAGAGTGCTAAGTTGGGTTATGAGTCATTATTTCCCATTGTGCAAAGGATTAGGTGGCAGTGGAAGGAGATATTGAAAATTAAAGGACCTCCTAAAAGTATCCTTCATTTCTAGTTAATGTTGAATTACAAAGTGTTAACTTGGGATAAACTTCAAAGTTTCAGCTTCCAAGGTCATCGATCTTGTCCTCTTTGCAGGAATGGTGAAGAGTCAGTTTTACATATGTGTGTTCAGTGTGATTTTTCCAGTAAGGTGTGGTGGGAGGTGGGTAGACAATTAGGTTGTTTGGTCAAGTGGGAAGGTCAATCGGTCGAGCTATGTTTTAAGGAATTTTTCCAATCCAAGGAGGTTGTGGTTTTCAGAGGTATCCCTATCATTGTTTCATGGGGTATTTGGCTAGCGAGGAATGTGACTTTATTTAAAGATCAATCTTCCTCTAGTGTGCGGGGAGTAGGCCAATCTGTTGCTTTGTTTACAGTATACAATCCCATGCTCAAGACCCACGTAGAGAGGATTTTAGTGCCACTGGTGATTTAAGAGAATAGGCCTTGGGCCTTTTTTGATGGGGCCTATCATGAACATAGTTCAATCAACGGTTTTGGATTCTTTCTTTTCTTAGATAGTCAACATTATTACTAAGTATTTGGTGGTTTGGGCTCTAAAACCAACAATTAGGTTGAGTTTAAAGCTCTCTTTTTCCTTCTCAAGGTGGATTTCAGGCTATTCATTCTCAATTTACAGATTATGGGTGATTCAAAATTAGTGATCAAGTTTATGCAAGGAAATTCGGAGGTTTCTCGCATAGGGTTGCTTTATTTGGTGAACCAGTTGAAATTGGTTTGGGATTCCTTTCACAATATTTCATTCCAACACATATTGTGGGAATTCAATGAGGATGATGATGTGATGTCTAAACAAGGGTTGTTGCTACACCCTGGTGATCTCCATTTAGAGTAATTTCAAGGAGGCACTACCTTCAACAAGTAGATTATCCCACTCTCTAATATATGATATTGTAACACTCTGAAGAACTAGTAGTTCCAATAGAATTCAGAATTTTTTGTCTTTTGACCGATGTAAGGATCTTAGACTGATTATCTGTCCTCGTATATTTTGATATCGCTATTGTTGAAAAGATCTAAAGATTGTATTTTTTCTATACTTTGAATAAAAATGCTTTTTTTTATGGGAAAAACAATAATATGTCAAAAAACTTGGTTGTAAATTTTTTCACTTATAATTCATCTTTAAATCCAACATTTTGTTTTATTTTTCAGTTCCCTATGCTTTTTTTTTCATAGGAAAATATCTCACAATACACTTTATTATAAATAGAATGTATCGCATTCTTCAGGGCCATAGGCCGCATTTACATAATAAAAAATATATTTAATTTCATAAAAAAAAGTCTCATCTATATACATATCCATTGCCTATCGACATATCGGCATATCTTACATTATATTGGAACAATATATGATATAATATAAGCCACAAAAAACAACATTGGTAGCATAGCCCTACTGGTTACACATATGCTATGATATTCCTCCAAGGGTTGTCTGATATTTAAATTATAATTGGTCCTGGATCATCTTCAACAATGGTGTCACTGGTAGCTTCCCAACACTGTAAAAATCCTACACCCAACCGTAGCCCATTTTTTTATAATCCATCAGTTGTAGTGTTCCTTTCTCTAAAGACATGCTGGAAGCTAAGATTGGTAAAGTAGGTTGATAACCGCATGATCTCTTCATAGATAGGGATGGGTATAATGTTGTGGGGCATTTCCTGTACTACATCCAAGTAATCACCATGTTGGAATCACCTATAACCTATAATATTTGGATCCCTTTTATCATTCCTAACTTTAAAGTATATTTCAGAGCAATCAATTCAACACTATTATTGGTGTTGGGTCCAATGTTTGCTGCAAATTTAGTCAATGTCGAAGGTGATGAGAAGATAATGCCCCTTGCACCTCCAATCCTTGGAGTTCCTTGTGAAGCTGCATAAAAAAAAAGACCATGGAGTGGATTGGTCTACATGTTTTGTTGCAATCACTCTTGGATGTTTCCTCTTGTTTATAGTTTTCATAGCCTCCATAGTGGCTATGCTTTTAAAAGCATATAAGCCCGATGGTATATGTCGGTCCTCAAATATGACATAGTTCCTGGCTATCCATACATTCGAAATGAAAAACTCTAGGAGAGAAGAATAATTGGATGATATCAGAGCCTCCATCCATGAGTTTAAAGCTTTCTGCAAATCCATTCCATCCCAATTATAATGCAGACCTTTCACCCATTGGGCGATCCTCCACATATGTTGGAAGTATCGACAATAAATGAATAGGTTTTCTATAGTATTATTATCTTCTTTGCACAATGGACAGCTTCCGGGTCCTCTTATTTGAGTTCCCTATGCTATTATTATGTCCTCCACATATAATTTTTGGTTGGGGACATTAGTTTAGGTGTGATAGTTAATTTTCCAAAGAAAACTATAGTCTAAACTTGTGAATTGCATTTTTTATTCAGAATTTTTTTTTAAATAACAATTATTTGTAATCTGATTAGTTGTTTGAGGTTGGAGTCTGCATCGTTATGTGTTTCCCACCATGCGGCGATGGGCAGAGGTCATCCTATTTAACTGCTTTGGTGTAGATAATTGGAATAAAATTAAAACCCTTTAAAAAATGGTATAAGTTTGAGGTAGACGTGGTGATATTTTGAGGTTTTGTTCTACGAGGCCAGGGTATGTGGTGGGTGCAGGTAATGTGTGTAAGGAAATTGGATTTTTGCAACATTTTATTGTGTCCGGTGAGTTTGTATGAGGGCATTATGTCCATGTTTCTCTCTCTACGCCATTCCACACCCTTCACAAAAACCCAATTGTCAATTCCATCACTCATTTTCTTCCTCCCAACATCATAATTTCTTTGCATATTCCTCAACACACTAAGGTTTCAGTTGGAGTCCAAAGACTATTCATGGAGGTCGATCCATCTCCCATTCTGTATGCTTGCTATATTCTTCTCGGTTTTTTCCTTTGCCTTGAAAAAGGTTTCATTATCTCATATATTTCCTTCTTCCCTGGATTCTTAATGTGCTTCTTATTGTGACATTGTGAATTGCCAAGTAGTTGAGGTGCGTCTCTTTGAAGCAAGGTAGCTCTAGAGAATGGGAGAGCGTTGCAGAACTTCTAGGTATGGAAACATTGGTATATTTGGGAGTGTTTTGGCAATGGAGGTGGGGAGAAAAATCCTAGAACCCATTTCTAAGTGGTCAGGAAGGGCTAGCATTTCTACCCTCAGTTGGGCACTGCTGGAAAAAGAGTTGATAGGCATAGATGCAAACAGTATAATACCTCTAAAATTTGTTTATTGGTTTTTCGTGGCTAATTGATGACCATTCAATGCATAATCAGTAGTGCATTGGTATTATCATGCTGCTCTTGAGTGAGTGTGCATTGAATATTGAATATTGCATTTATATTGCTAACATCTGAAAAAGTAGAGCACATGGAACTTGGAAATCAAATTTTGGTAACTTTGCACATATTTATGCAAAGGTGAGGTGAGATCTTTATCTAGTCCAATATTGCCCCACAAACTAATTTTTGTTGATATATTTAGATTCTAAGCAATGGAATATACAAGAGTGTGGTGCATCGAGTAATGGTGAACCCAGAAAAATCCCGTATTTCAATGGTGTCTTTGATGAGCATGCCTTTTGAAGAGAAAATTGGTCATGCGCTCGAGTTGATTGATGAACACCACCCAAAAATGTACCGGGAGACAAAATTCGCTATGCATCTTCTGACTTCGAGGGAGTACAAAGAAAGGGAATTCTTAGATTCCATAACACTTCATGGCCATGGCACACCAAATTAGCTCGTTTATGTTGGAAACAGGTGACAACCGGTCTCTCGGTGACTATGTAACTGTCTAACTGAATATGGTCAGTTATGAGTAACCGTGTAAGAAATGTATATATTTCTTGTATTCTCGTAGAGAATATTAATGAGTTGAGAGTTGTTGTAAATATTCAGATTTTGAATAATAAGAGGACTGATACCATGGCTACGTGGATGTTTCCCTCTGGAGGGTTTTACCAAATAAAATCTCTATGTACATTTATGTGTGTGTCATTATTTGCTTTCTTGTCTTAATTTCTTCTGTTGCATTTTATGTTTTGTGGTTGTTAGATCCAACAAGTTGTATCAGAGCTTGCTAGGAGGTCGCAGAGAATGAGAAAGTTTAGAGTGATCGTCATCCTTCCTATCACCTGAAAAGAGCAAGAAATTCCAGTTTGTTTTACGCATTTACGTGTCAAAAGTTACCAGAGAAGAGAAGGGGGAAAATATTTGATATTTTCGCGGGTCCCAAGCCTGGTGGGGCACAAAAATTATATGGCACACTTGCAAATTAAATTTCCTGGGAAGTTTTTGCAGCCTTCTATTGCCGAGAAGTGCGAAACTTCTTTTTCCATATGAAAAGGTGATTTCACTTTACTTCGTAAAGTTTGGTAAAATTCTTGGGTTTATCTTGTATAAGGTGAAGGTGGCATATTTATGAAAAGGTGCTTTGTTGTTTTTCTTAACATCAAAGCATATAGTGGATGTATGTTATAAAAGGTGGGATTTATAAGGTGAAGGTTTGATATATATATATATTTTTTGTTTTAAAGTATTAAAACCTTTATTCCATTATTTTGGAATTTTAAATTATTAAAACCTTTATTCCACTATTTTGAAAAAAAAAAATTATAAAGTTTGCTGACCTAGTTTCTTAAGAAAATGGAGAAAATGCAGAGTGTTAAATTTGAAATTGAGAAGTTCAATGGGAGTAATAATTTTGAGTCATGGAAAGTCAATATGTGTGATATGCTTGTGCATCAAGGAGAGGCGAAGGCACTGGTAGGGAAGACAAAGAAACCCGCGGATATTTCAGATGAAGACTGGGGGGAGATGGATGAAAGAGCTCTTAGTGATATTCATCTATGCTTGGCCAACGATGTTTTATTTAACATCATGTCTGAAACTACACCAGCAGGTCTCTGGACAAAGTTGGAAAGTCTATACATGACTAAATCCTTGATGAATAAAATCGTCCTGAAGCGATAGTTATTTACCTTGCGTCTGAAAGAAGGTACAAAAATTTATGATCACTTGAATGCGTTCAATACTCTTATTTGTCAGTTGGCTAGAATGGAAGATATTAATAAATCTGAAGACAAGGTGATTTTACTATTGTGCTCTCTGCCTAAGTCATGGGCACATTTTGTAACCTCTATCGGTTTTAGTTCTATTGAGTCTATTACCTTCGATGAAGTTGTGGGAGACTTAATTTATAAGGAAACTCAAAAGAAATATAGTCTTGAAACCTCGACATCAGAAGTAATGGTCTCCAGGGGAAGAACCAGTGAAAGAGGACAACATTCAAGGGGTACATCAAAGTCAAAGTCGAACGGAAAAATGAGTAAATTGAAGTGCTGGTATTGCAATTAAGGAGGACATCTTAAGAAAGATTGTTGGAAACGGAAGCAAGCTTCTAAGGAGGAGGACTCTACAAAGGAGGCGAACATAGCCAAGAATGATTTAGGTATGATCGATGAGGTATTATCTATATCTACTGTATCACAATACCATTCTGACTGGGTAATTGATTATGGAGCATCTCATCACATGTGTCTTCATAGAAATTGGTATTCCACATACCAATCTATAGATGACCGAGTGGTTTATATGGGAAACAATGTTTCATGTAAAACTGTTGGGATAGGGAGTATCAGAATAAAAATGTATGATGGGACTGTTAGGACTCTAATAGATGTGAGACATGTACCTAAACTAAGGAAGAACTTGATATCAATGGGATTTCTTGATGATGTTGGTTACAAATTTACAGTTCAAGGTGGAGTTATGAAGATATCAAAAGGTATCATGATTGTTATGAAGGAAAACGGAGTCGGGAACCTATATAGACTTGAAGGGAGGATGAAAAATCGATCACACAATAGTAGCATCAGTTGGTGCAGCAAACATCACTCGTTTATGGCATCAACTCTTAGGTCATATCAGTGAAAGAGGAATGAAGTTACTTGCTGATCGAAAGTTGCTTCCTAGTTTAAAATATGTAGATTTGAAGTTTTGTGAGCATTGTATTTATGGTAAACAAGCTAGACAAAAATTTAAATCTGGAAAACACACTAGTAAAGGTATCCTAGACTACATTCATTCTGATCTATGGGGTCCATCTCCTACAATTTCTTATTTCATCAGTTTTATAGATTATTACTCGAGGAAAGTCTGGTTCTATTTATTAAAAAGAAAAGCTGATGTTTTTGATATATTTAAGCAGTTTAGAGATCTGGTTGAAAAGAGCACTGTCAGGTTCATTAAATTTCTTAGAACAGATAATGGAACCGAATTTACTTCTAAGGATTTCGATAATTATTGCAATAACGATGGGATCGAGAGGCATAAGACCACTATTTAAACTCCATAGTAGAATGACATTGCTGAACGCATGAACATGACTCTTCTTGAAAGAGTAAGGAGTATGCTCAGTAATGCGAAGTTGCAACATGAATTGTGGGGAGAGGCATTGCTTATAGATTTTTACCTGGTCAATGTTGATGTATATGTAACTTCATAATGTATTTCATCTATGTATTTCATATATATTTATTGTACCCTTATAAGAGATGTGTTATTCCTCTATAAGGAAGTGTCCTCATGTTGATTGACAAGTGTCGCAAGTGTGTGTACTTGCCGATGGGTTATTAGACCACCATGTGTGGGGTCGGCCCTAAAATATATATTATATTGTGGATGTATCTAGATAGACAACATGGCCCTATAAGGTCACTAGGAAAATAGGTTAAGTATAAATAGAGATCGGGAGATCTATATTTGGATCATTTGGAAAGACACACTTCTCTCACTTAGAAAGTGGTGCACTAGTGAGGAGGAGGATCATCTACTCTGGGAGACTATCTCAAGTGTATTTTGGTTGTACTTTGGTTGAGCCATTTCTCTATCTATCTCTGAGGAAGTTGTGGGGTTTTTCACCTTAGGGTTTTCCCCACGGAAACTCTGTGTCTCTTGTCTCTCATGCTTTTGATTCTTATGATGCTTGTGATACTTATTGTGATTGTTATGCATTGATATACTGTATATGTTATTCTTTCAGTAAAGATCCAAGAATATTGTGAATTAATGCTCAAATTTTAACAGTCAACCGGTCACCATCAACGACAATTGATTGCAAAATTCCAGAAGAGGTATGGACAGATCAACCATGTGATTATTCTAACCTTAGAGTATTTGGTTGTGAATCCTATGCACTTATTCTGAAAAATCAGCGTTTCAAACTAGATCCTAAATCAAGAAAATTGATCTTTGTTGGATATGGTGATGGTGTTAAGGGATATATATTGTGGAATCCTACTGTCCACAAAGTCATCATAAACAGAGATGTAACATTTGATGAACTTTCGCTAGCAAATTTAGATGTAAGTAATTTGAAATAGGCTAATGTACCATAGTCTCAGCAAATTCAATTTGATACTCAGTCATCTACGGGGAAGAATCATGAAGATGTCTAGAAGGAGGATATTCATGAGGACACTCCTTAGGAGGATGAGCAGACAAAAATAGAGGAAATACTACAGCAAACACTACAGAGATCTACATAGGAAATTTTTTTTCCAAAGAGGTATGATGATTTTGTCACATTTGTTGCTTTCATTTATAATGAAGGAGAACCTGACAGTTATAAGGAAGCATTAGAAGTGTCTGACAGTGACAAATGGAAATTTGCAATGAAAGAAGAAATGGATTCTTTGGCAAAGAACAAAACATGGGATCTTGTGGAAATTCTAGAGAGTAGGAAAGTGGTTGGTTGCAAATGGGTGTACAAACTGAAGAAAGGAGTTGATGAAACTATTCCGAAGTACAAATCCAAACTGGTTGCAAAAGGGTTTTCTTAGAAAGTAGGTATTGACTTTCATGAGATTTTTTCACCAATTGTGAAACTTGTTCCTATCATAATTCTGTTAGCACTAGTTGCATTATATGATTTGCAGTTAGAGAAGCTAGATGTCAAAATAGATTTCTTCCATGGATATTTAGATGAGAAAATTTTTATGGAACAATCAGAAGGGTTTGTTCAGAATCGCAACAAGAGGTTTGTTTGCAAGATTAGAAAATCATTGTATGGCCTAAGGCAGTCTCCCATGCAATGGTACAAGAAGCTTGATTCTTTCATGGTGAGCTAGAATTTTACCAGGAGTGAGTATGATCATTGTGTGTACTTTAAAAAGTTGGAAAATGACATGTTCATTATTTTGGTATTATATGTTGATGATATGCTTGTCTCAAGTAAGAGTATGTTTGAAATCGGCAGGTTAAAGGCTCAGTTGGCTAGGACGTTTGATATGAAGGATCTAGGAGCAACAAATTAGATCTTGGGCATGCAGATACACAGAGACGGGAAAAATGGCAAGTTGTGGTTATCACAAAAGAAGTATGTGGAGAAAATACTTCAGAGATTCGGTATGAATAAGGTGAAACCTGCTAATATCCCTTTAGCTTCTCATTTCAAGCTTTCTTCAGGTTTGAGTCCTAAAAGTAATGAAGAAAAATAGTATATGTCTCGTATACCATATGCTAATGCAGTAGGAAGTTTGATGTATGTGATGATAAGTACAAGACCAGATATTTCACATGCAGTTGGTGTTGTCAGTAGATACATGGAAAATCCAGGAAAAGAGCATTGGGCAGTAGTGAAATGGGTGCTTCAGTATCTTAGAGGCACAAGCGACTATTGTATCACTTTTGATGGTTGTAGTGATGAAGTCTATGGTTATGTTGATTCTGATTTTGCAGGTGATTTGGACAAGAGGAGGTCCACTTTAGGTTATGTTTTTACTCTTGCTGGTGGAGCTATTATTTGGATGTCAAAGCGTCAGAATATTGTTGCTTTATCCTCTACAAAGGCAGAATATATAGTTGCTTCACATGCTTGCAAAGAGGCAATCTAGTTAAAAGGTTTGCTAGGTGAGTTAGGAAAGGTTCAAAACATTATAAAAAAAATTTGTGATAGTCAAAGTGCTATTCATTTGGCTAAAAATCCATCTTATCACAGTAAGACAAAACATATTCCTATAAAATACCATTTTGTTAGACATATTGTTGATAAAGGTAGATTGTTTCTTGAAAGGGTCCACATTCAAAAGAGTAGTGCATACATGTTCACAATGCCAGTTACTTTAGAGAAGCTACGGTGGTGCTTAGCTTCTCTAGGCTTGCGGTAAAGGTGATGAATAGAGCAATGAACAATGGTATCAGGTAAATTGTTATCAAGGTGGAGATTGTTGGAAATGGGCGACAACCTATCTCTCAGTGACTACGTAACTATCTAACTGAAAATGGTCAGTTATGAGTAACAGCTTAAGAAATGTATATATTTCTTGTATTCTCATAGAGAAGATCAATGAGTTGAGAGTTGTTGTAAATCTTCAGATTCTGAATAATAAGAGGACCGATACCATTGCTCCGTGAATGTTTCCCTCTAGAGGGTTCTACCACGTAAAATATCTATGTACATTTATGTGTGTGTCATTATTTCCATTCCCAGTCTTAATTTCTTCTGCTGCATTTTATGTTATGTGGCTGTTAGATCCAACAATTTAGGAAGGAATGATTATCACTAAAGAATTATGACACTATCTTATGAATACTAGTACATGCTTGATATAGCTACAAACGGCTTGCATATTACCTATTGTATTTCTGTAAATATATAATTTCACAACGATTGTGCGAAAGGTAGGATTATAAAGCTCCAACTTCAGAGAAGTAAACTTAGGGTTTGGAAATGAATAAAAATTCATTACATAATGCAGCAATGTAATATGGACTGAAATCTTCCAATATGAAACAACTTTAACAAATGAAAGCAGAGAATTATTTGTAACATGAAAGATCAATTTTTGTAACGAGCACATTCTGTAAACGTTTTCCCAGGTAATTTCAGCAGCAGGTGGAAGAAAAGCTCGTCACAAAATTCAATTTTTGCAAACAAATTTTGTGACTTCCTCTTCAGAATCACCTGCATCATAACAAAATCACTTTAAACACAAAACTTAAAATGGAAGGGAAGCTTTGAAATCCACTTGTCATCTTCATTCAAATGTGGATATGCCTTGCCAATCTTAGTCACTATTTCTAATGCAAAATGGTTTATCAAGCTTTCACCAATTTGCACAAATAAGTTCTTCTTCCTTCATGTAAAGTCGCATGCATTTCTTTCCCTTTATTTTAAAACTAGCATCATGTGAAACAAAATAAGCCAAATGTTTGGATTTTTTTTAAAGAGAAAGCCTGAAAATAAACCTATAATGCAAACCTGATGTCATGATAGAAATGCATACAGAAAAGTGAATGGATGGGCTGGAAATGCATACAAACAAGCTCACAAAAGTTAGCTAAATATGAGTGTGTGAATGAATATTAGTATGTGAATGTTAGCACTGTTGGAATTTGCAAGGTTAAAACAATTTTGTTTACCCCTCTTTTTCTATATATAAACTTACATCTATCTTAAATTAAAATATTATTTTATTTTGGCTCGTATGGATGTGGTTTATTGGCCATTCAGTTGTTATGAAACCACAGTTGTAAATGAAGGTCATAAGTTCAAATCACACTCGGCTAGCCTAGTCTCCAATTGCCGAATCCTCTAGTTACAAAATATATATATATATTATTTTATAGATATATCAAATGCTTAATAAACCTAGAATCAAGATGGATCTTATTTTCTTAATCTATCAAAACCTGAATCAAGATGGATTTAAGATAATAATTTGTAATCTCTTTCACAAAAATAAACACAACGGAAACAATCACAACTTTGGAAATTCATATGGTGATCCAACGTGGAGGATAGACTCGGAGTCAATATGAGGTGTTGTTAATTTGGCCACCAGGAGGACAGACCGCGAGTAAATATGAGGTGATATTAATTTGGCCATCCGGTAGATATTTATCATTATCGATGAAACTTGAGAAATTCTAGAAATATTTATAAAAAACAATCTAAATTTCCATTTTATTTCACATCAATTTTTCAAAAATTTCAATACAACATGGATTGTGCCTATATAGTAAACCCAGTTTAGTTAATTTTGATGTGCCTTTAGTTCGCTTAACATGAGACTAAAGCACTGAAAAACTAGCATTGCAATTGGATTAACATACTTTTTCTACAGTGGTCGGAAATTAAACCATTTGCATGAACATAGAAATAATTACAAAACTAGCAAAACTTTGTTTTTGGACGTGTGCGAATTTGTTTCATATAATAATGTGGGTGAACGCTATATGTATTTGATTAACTATTTCTGAATTCCGTTTATAATTTTCAAGCTTCTAGTGATTAGTATCCTATGATGTACCAATTTTCATTTTAGATATGTAAGGTGCACCTTATATTAAATATATATCCAACATCTCAAGCATTTTACTGGAAAAAAAATAGTCCAAGTGCTCTCCCGATATATTCCCAAAATTGCTTAACTCTAGTTTTGGCGTCCTCTGAGTCGAGAAAGGATGAATGAAAATAAAAGTTGTTATAGCTGTAAGCATAGTGACTTGGATGGAAATAATTATTTTGTAAAAAGACACCACTTGTCAATTAGTGCGATATGTAAGACATCTTTCATTTTTTCAAATGCATCTACACGTAAACAATTGCAAATATCATTAGCATGCAATGGTAGTATACATTTAGAAGGATACTAATTAAATGAAGCCATTGCAATGTATAATAACCATCATAGATCCTTCTTAAACCTATATCTATCAAGCACCGAGAGGGATCCGATTTCTTGACGTGTATTTCTTTTTTTAAATTTAAACTTAAGAAATTTGATCTCTCTTGATTGATAGATCTGGGTTTATGTTTTAAGTTTTTATTTTATAAATGAACATCTATTTTTTAATTACTTTTCATAATATTTTATTTTATGAACCAACATGGATTTTTTTTAAATACTTCCCATAATTTTTTATTTTATGAGCTGACATGAATTTTTTTAATTATTTTGTTAGTAACAAACATTACAACATCTCCCCCATACTGGGCTATAGAGCACCTTGTTTCACTCGATGCAATAATTTTTTATTTTATTAGCCGAATTTAATTTTTTTTAATATTTTGTTAATAACAAATGTTACATCACAACGTTACAACATCTCCCCCATACTGGGCTGTAAAGGACCTCGTTTCACCTGGTGCAACAATACCAATAAATTTATAAATAATCTAAAAAAATATTAACTTGTTATCATACTTCATACTCCATTGTATCATTATGCTATTCCAATAGGACCCAATTGAAAATATTAAACCTTTAATAAGCCTAGTTTTTTAAAAAGGTACTCGCAGTCTTATGATCGATTTCATGCCCATTACTCACAACCCCAAAGACAGTCTAGCTATTGTGTGAAGATCTTAAAATCAATTGATGTTAAAATTTCTCCCCTTTATTAGTCACCTTTGCATCGTCTTGAAGCAAGCTCGGGAGAGAGCCCTCGAATGTTGGATCAATGGAAGTTGTAAGAAAAAATGCGTTAAAAATAGCACTATACAAATTGCAAATGCTTAAAGGAGAGTGGCAATTCGGCAGAGTTAGTGTAAACATTAGTCACCGGCCAAAAAAAATGGGAAAGTGCTTGGATATTACTCCATAAATCTATAAAATTGTATTTACTAATTATTAGATTAATTTACTTTGTTTTAGTAGAATATGAATAGAATCATAATATCTATTAAGTTTGTTTTATATACATGGTCATAAACTAGCAACAACCACATTAATAATATTAATGTGTCTGAATACATTGATAGGCGTAAATGGTTCACATACTATAGAAAAAAACATTAATAAGAAAAGCATGTGCCCCATTTACACCTATCGACATATTCAGACACATTAATATTATTATTGTGGTTGTTGCTAGTAATGAGTGGGCACATACACATATCTCCAAAATATTAATAAAATAATATTGTTTAAATAATTATAATATAAAAATTAATTAAAATTATTATAAATTCATAAAATAGTATTAATAAAATGATAATATTTAATTAATTAGTAATATAATAATTAAAATTAAAGTCATTTGTTATGTTTTAATTAATTAATCCACTGCATTACAACTCGTTTTTCAGGAACCCTAGCGCTTCTACTTGCCGTCAGTCGCCGTCTTTGAAGACGGTCGGTGCCTGTGTGGCTGCCTTGTGCCTCAGGCTGCCTGCCTCCATCACAGGCCTGCAGATTTGCATCACGAAGTTTTGGTCCGGTGCGCAACGGCCTGCGCCAAGGTCAAACGATGCCCAGCTTAGCTTCGCATGGTGGGTTTGTTCTCGGCCTACATTCTGGTGCTTGGAGAATGGCGGCAAGTTTTCTCTCTATTGCCTCCAGTCGGGGACCCTCGATCTCGATCTCACTCGGAAATATAGACTACGACCATCGAGCTTTGATAGTTCAGGAAATACCAACACCCTCCATTGCAGTGGTTGAGGAATCTTTGATCGAAGCAACGAATTTCGCAGAGTCAGCTTTGGTTTGTCACTTCAATGGGTTCTGGCCTCACTTGGTTGATCTCCATAAGTGGATTTCTGAGGTATGGAAACCCCTTGTTCATGAGGAAATTTCTATTTATCCCTTTGCTCGGGGTTTTTTGTTGTGGATTTTGAAACTTCAAAGGAAAAACATACCATTTTTTACTTTAGTCCGTGGTTTTGGGGAAGTTCGGGGCTTTTTATGAAACCCTGGAGCCATCTTTTTAACCCAACTACCAACCAGATTTCATATGCTCCAGTTTGGGTCCGACTTCCAAATTTTCCCTTGCATGTATAGAACTCGACCTCGCTTGAAGCTATTGGAAATGTGTTTGGCTCCTTCTATGATCGAAGCCCAAAAACAAAGGATTACATCAAAAATACATTTTCTTGCATATGTGTGGAAATGGACTTCAACCATGGATTTCTTGCTGAGATCCATTTGACCAGCAAGGATTATGTGTGAGTGCAAAAACTAGATTATGAAAATGTGATGTTCAAATGCAGATCTTACTTCACAGCCGGACATCTTGTAAAAGATTGCCCAAAAGCCTCTCAGATCCCCAAATCCAAAAAGCTCCATCGCAAATCCACTTGGTTGGATGGAGCAAACTCCAAGCATTATACAATAAGCAGAAATGAAGATATTCATGAAGAAGCTCCGATACAAGTTAAGGAATCTCCTTAGGATAAAATAGATGACACTCTAGAAGAACAAAGCATCCCTGCCAATGACAAAGATCCACCTGTAGCTCCATGAGATAGTGTTATCCAATGGATGGACCTGAAAAGTCCTGCCCCTCAGGATGCACCTGAAGATGCAATTCCCATTCTCGATGTCATCGTCGAACTAGTGGAATGGACCATAGTCAGCAAAAAGAAAAAAAGAGCTTCATCCCCTGTGAAGCCAAAAGAAAGTTTAACTTCTACAAGAAAAACAAGAAGTCAACAAACTTCATGTCGTTAATTTCTCATAATGTTTTGAGATGAATGTAAAAAGTAGGACAGTAGAAATTTTGGTCTTGCTAGTAGTAAATTAAGCTCAGTTCTTTCTTGGGCTGTTCGTTAGAAGTTTTAGTCTCCATAGAATAGGAAAGTATCAGGATAAGTTAAGACTAGCTGTAGATGATCAAGGAGTCATGGACATAGTCCTCACTTGGGATCAGTTTGTCTTCAGAACTATGTAATATGTATTCCCTTTTTTTATATATAAAATCTCTTAACCATTTATGTTAAAAAAATAATATTTTAATTAATTAATTATTAATTATAATAGTAATAATTATATTATTATACGAATATGGTATTTAATTAAAATATTATAATCAAAGTAATAATTTAATATTATTTCCCTAGATGTGGGTGATCATTCCACCTCAGCCACTGCAAGTCTGGAGTTGCCACCACTTAGCCCCACAGTACGTGGTGACAATCCTCACATGCACATGCCAGCACCATGAGGGAGGGAATCCATACACTTGGCCACTGTAAACGATGACGTTGAGGTCTACTTAAGGCAGGAGGATGCTGGCATTAATCACAGCCTCATTCACGCAAGTTTGAATTGATGTCTCCTCTCGGCTTCCGAGACCTGCATTCATTATCGCCACCTTCAATGAGGAGGACAAACTGTAATAGTTATTTCCTCGACTCTTTAAAGCCCTATGTCGACTGCTACGACGATCTGGTTGTTGAGCTCTGGCTTTTCTCTGTTTTTTCTCCTGCTGCGTCTGTGATTTTCTGTGAGGTGTTGAACCCTGATCATTCTCCCACTCCCATGACGAATCGCACCAGGGGGATTTCTCGATGGGGTAGTAGACATAAGAGAAACAGTCGTCGTCCCAAGGTGGCCATGGATTGGACGGTGATGGATGGTTATGCAGAGCGCATATTAGTGCGGACACGTAACTTGGTTGATGGGTGGGAGGCCCGTAGGGTGGCAACACTCTTCACCTTTGATAGCAATGGCAGTGCCATAAACCATTATTGGTTGCTCAAAAACATGATGAGCATTCTTATTGAAGAAGTGGAAGCTAACTGGCAAGCTAGTTCCAACATCATCAGAAATGTCAAGGAAGACCTAAAATAGGCAGCGGACCACTCCAATACCTTAGATGCCAACATGGAATAGGAGATTTTCTCCATTGGAAGCAATTCAGAACCAACGACGAAGATTAACAAAGCCGAAGGAGATGTTGGCATTACCCTAAACAATAGGTCTGCAAAAAAGAAAACCTGGGCTAAGAAAGACAAAGGCTTCACTGCAGCAACTTTCGATCCAGATGACGCCCCAAACGCCATGCACACTCCAGGTTCTCCTTCTCCAACTCTGCCCCCTCTGGGGAACTTTGATGATTTCTATGTGGCCTTCCCCATCGACGTGGAACCAGAAGCACCACCTGCAAAAGGTTAATAGGGCTGCTATAGCTACAGGTCATCTCTGTGACTATTAGCTTTTTTGCTTTTATTTTCTGCACAGTCTAGTTCTCGGCATTGATAGACAGTATAAGTTCTTTTTTTGAGGAAAGTCCCAATTTTTTTATGGGCAGACCACTCTGAGAGGGACTTAATTTGTATTATGTCAGTTATTACAGTATTTTTGAGCAATTGGGATGGTGGCTTCAATACATGAGGCCTCCCCAATATGCAAAACTCTCTTTTGCTCTAGATGTACATTTGATCTCTGATAATTAAATTCTGACCTGGAACTTACAAAAAAAAAATAATAATAATATTATTATTTAATTCAAAATAATATTATTTAAATATTTATAATATAATAACTAATAATTATAACTATTTATTATAACTATATATTAGTAAAAAAATGAGTTATATAAGGGCTAACTAAAACGCCCCCAACTCATTGGAATCCGACAGAGTAATTTTTGTCCAAATTGCAATTTAGATTGTTCAGATCGCAATTTCAGTTCAATATTAAGATGAACGTCACAATGAATCATAACCCTTGATAAACATCACAATGCAACATAACCCTTGACAAACATCACAATGGAACATAACAATCGATATACATCATAATGTGAGATAGCCTATTAAAATTATATTGATCAATATCGTGATGTGACAAAACCTTCAAGATGAACGTTGCAATGCACCATAACGCTTGATAGACATCACAATGCAACATAGCCCCCGATGAATGTCGAATGTCAAACTATTAACGTGTCACATCTTGGGAATTGTCAGTGTATATCATTTTTAAATCCTTAATTATAACCCTTTATTAATGTCGCAATACGATAAAACCCTTGACGAACGTCGCAATACAACATAACACTTGATATACATCATAATGTGGCATAGTTGTTCATGAATGTCTAATGTCACATTATTAATGTGTCACACCTTGGGAATTGTCAGTGTATATACTTTTTAATCCTTAATTAATATCATAATGGGACATAACCCTTTGTCATATTAGACATATAACCCTTCATCAATGTCACAATGCGACATAACCCTTGTTGAATGTCGCAATGCAACATAACATTTGATATACATCGCAATGTGAGATAGCTTATTAAAATCATATTGATCAATGTCGCACTGTGACAAAACCCTCAAGAAGAATGTCACAATGCATCATAACCCTTGATAAACATCACACTGTAGCAAAGCCCCTAATGAACATCGAATGTCAAACTATTAATGTGTCACATCTTGAGAATTGTCGGTGTATATCGTTTTCAACCCTTAATAAATATCAGAATGGGACATAACCCTTTGTCATATTAGGCATATAACCCTTGATCAATGTCGCAATGTGACAAAACCCTTAATGGATGCCACAATACAACATAACAATTGATATACATCACAATGTGACATAGTCGTTGATAAATGTTGAATGTCACATCTTGGGCATTGTCGATGCATATCATTTTTTAATCCTTAATGAATGTTAGAATGACACATAACCCTTTATCATATTAATATTATAACCCTTGATCAATGTCGCATTCGACATAACCCTTGCTGAATGACGCAATGCAACTTAACACTTGATATACATCACAATGTGAGATAGCGTATTAAAATTATATTGATCAATGTCACGATGCAACAAAACCCTCAAGATGAGCATCACAATGCATCATAACCTTGATAAACATCACAATGCAACATAGCCCCCGATGAATGTCGAATGCCAAACTATTAATGTATTACATCTTGTGAATTCTCAGTGTATATCATTTATTAATCCTTAATTATAACCCTTGATCAATGTCTCAATACAACAAAACCCTTGATGAACGTCGCAATACAACATAACACTTGATATACATCACAATGTGGCATAGTCATTGATTTATTAATCCTTAATTATGACCCTTGATCAATGCCGCAATACGACAAAACCCTTTATGAGCGTCACAATACAACATAACATTAGATATACATCACAATGTGGCATAGTCGTTGATGAATGTCACATTATTAATGTGATACATCTTGGGAATTGTCAATGTATATCATTTTTAATCCGTAATTAATATCAGAATGGCACATAACCCTTTGTCATATTAGACATATAACCCTTGATCAATGTCAGAATGGGACATAATCTTTGTTGAATGCAACATATCACTTGATATACATCACAATGTGAGATAGCCTATTAAAATTATATTGATCAATGTCGCGATGCGACAAAACCCTCAAGATGAACGTTGCACTACATCATAACCCTTGATAAACATCACAGTGCAACATAACCTTTGATAAACGTCGAATGTCAAACTATTAATGTGTCACATCTTGAGAATTGTCGATGTATATAATTTTTAATCCTTAACTTAGAATGCAATAAAAATGGATTAAAAACTCTATGATATAAAAATAATCAACTCTAGTCTTCCATGCTCCTTTGACTAACTCACACTATTGCTTACAACTTCTCAGCAAACTCACACTTTTCAGAAAACACCGAATGACGTGAAACAAAATGAATTTTGGTTTTAATGCTAATGTTGCAGGGAGGCTATGTCATTCAGATCTTGGTACCAAGCCGTCTTCCTTTTCACACGTGTAATCATTAATTTTAATGTTGCAGGGAGGCTATGTCATTCAGATCTTGGTACCAAGTCGTCTTCCTTTTTCACACGTGTAATCAATAATTTTCCTGGTCGTATGTTGGCCATAAAGAGAAGCAAGTCTAAAAGGCGGGCATTACACATCCTTGGCTACGAGTTTTAAGAAGTTTTTGGAAAGAGGTGCCAAATATTCTTCAAACATTTTACCTATAAATGGATTTTCCATAAATAAAGGTAAATTGATGACTTGTAAAGTTAAAAAAATATATTATATCATTGTGTTTGTGTTTATTAAAGTTATTTATGAAAAAATAATTTTTAATTGTTAATATTTTTAGTTTATTATTATTTAAAAGCTAATAACATAATGAGTTGAGTATATCAAAATTAAGTTTTGTCTTGGCTTCTTAACTTGGCATCGTTTATTAACATGCATTTTTGTAGAAAAGACAAGCTTGGATGGCCTTATACCAATCCGTGGTATCATTTCTTATTTACATTTAAGCAATCAATAGTTTATATACCAGAGTAACAATTTAATCTGTTAAAAACTTTTAAACTTAAACATTAAGCTCCACTTAAAAATATATTTGTATACATCATCATGTACTCAAATTGATTTTCAAAAGAACTCTTTAAAGCATAAAAAAGAAATAGCCTTAAAGTCAGGCCAGGACAAACTTAAACTTATAAAAAGAAAATAGCCGTGAGGTCACATCATTGGGTTTGTAAAAGCCATGCCTATTGAAAATAGCCGTGAGGTCACATCATTGGGTTTGTAAAAGCCATGCCTATTGTTAGTTGGCGAATTTGTCCTCTGACAATAAGTTTTTAGTTCTATTTTAATAAAAATAAAAAAAAGATAGTAGTACATACATTCTTCCTCCCTTCATATAGTTTTTAAAGACTGAATTATATTTGTTGAAATTGATTTATCTTTATTGTCATCTTGCTTGGGTTATTGGCTTTGTGTGCATTACTTGCAATTCACATCAAACAAGACATAATATACTCAATTCACTACTACAAAATTGCTTTCTTTAGGTTTACTGATAACTTAACTTGTCACAAAGACATGTGACAATGTCGGGAACATTACCACCATGTGACTCTTTTGGGGTTCCATTTTTTCATTTTAAATGTACTTATATAAAAAAATTCCAAATCATTGATATATTTTATGTTTATAATTTGGCTTTCACAATGACCAATCACATCATAAAGAAAAAAGAGATAAATCTAAAGACTTTGTAAAATAAAAACTAACAATTAATAATGTTTGTGTTATGGTATGAAAGTTCTGTACATTGTTTTCAGACAGTGTACCACATGCACTAGTGTGTCAATCTTTGAAAATTAGCTTGAAAAAACAAAGTCTGGCACATGGAATGGGCTTTTTCTATTGTACAGAAAACTTTACGCCAATACCAATGGTTCCACTCTGATATTTGCAATATTTTAAAAGATCTTTGACCAAAATTGCAATATACATTTGCTCTCGTAGGAGAGTTGGAGTGAAAAAGCATAGTGGACTTAAAAGAGGGAAGAAGTGGTCTGCATATCCTGTTTTATAGAACTTTTTAGAAAACATAAGTTAGTATAGATTAGCACAACCATTTAATTTGTGGTTGGTGAACATTGATAGATCACAAGTTAAGTGTTATGAATAAGTTATTTGTTACTTGTTCTCCATACTTAGTTGTAATAATTGGTTGTCTCTTACCTTCTTTAGTTAAATGGGTTGTTTATCACTACCTTCAGTTATGAGTTATCCATGCATTAACTACTAGTTATTATATATATATGCGTTATGAGTTATCCATGCATTAGCTATTAGTTATTATATATATATATATATATATAATATTGTTTATTTGGAATTTTGAACAACGATCATAAAATTAATGTGGACAATACACTTGTTACATCATCTTTCAATCTAAGAAAAACATAAATTGTAGTCCGCTCCAAATTCTAAAATATAAACACTATCCATGTAAGAAATTGGAAATCAAGCTCTCTACAAGATGTGGTAGCAGTAATCCCAAGTTTTCTAATTGTGGCAGCAGTAATCCCAAGTTTTCTAATTGTATTGGGCACCTTAATAAGATTTCTAATAGTATTGGCCACCTTAACAAAGGAATCACACAATGAAATCTATTACCTCTTTGTTCCCCGAGAAGATGAACCTCACATTTTCATCACGATGGTATCAATTCGAAGATGAGAACCTGCACTGATCATTTCACAACTTAAAAAGTTTACCTTTCCACTCGACTCGGGATTGACCTTGCACTCATTCCCTTCCTATATCCAAATAGACTTGGATGTTGGAATAAATTTGTGACACTCTGAGCCTCTACTATTAATTGACAATAGTCACTCAGAAACCATAGATGGAATCCAGACCAGCGCCTGATTTGACTAATCGATCTCTGAGACGAAGTTCAGCGTTAACATTGCTGCACGCTCTTAGATACTCTTGTGACTGCTTATAAATTGTTTTGTGAAGAATAGTTAGTGTTCTTGTATTTCTAATGCATCTAGCTTGGGTTAGTTATAAGCTGATATAGGTGTGTGTTCTCATCCTTCAGGGATTTATAGTTTGTCTTTCATTATTATAAACGGGAGACATTTTCATGTAATTTGAATACACAGATCACAATAGGTCATCTCCTTTAAGTTTTCTTTGGTTTCATAACTCTTGAACCTCTGTTTATTCTGTGTTTTTTTATGGCATTAGGTGTAAAGAACGATCTACTTCTAGATTGCGTTTAAACCTGTGAATGCTCCATTATCTCTTGCACCTGCTTCTAGCCGTGGCATCATTTTGGGCTTGCAGAAGTGTTATGATCACAACGCGAGGGGCCTTCATCTGTTGGATCTAACAACCACAAAATACAATATGCAGCGGAAGCAAATAAAACAAGAAGGGAAATAAATACACACACATGAGATATACGCAGAGATTTACGTGGTAAAACCCTCTCTTAGGGAAACATCCACGGAGCAATGGTATCAGTATCTTATTATTCAGAATTTGAAGATTTACAACAACTCACAACTCTCCAATATCTTCTCTTACGAGAATACAAGAAACATATACATTTCTTACACGGTTACTAATAACTGCATATTTAGTTAGTCAGATACATAGTTACCGTCATAGCTGATTGTCACCCGTTTCTAACAATCTCCACCTTGACAACAATTTACCTGATACCATTGCTCATTGCTCTATTCATCACCTTTTCTGCAAGCCTAGAGAAGCTAAGCACCATCGTAGCTTCTCTGAAGTAACTAGCTTCGTGAACATGTCTACACTATTCTTTTGAGTGTGGACCTTTTCAAGAACCACTCCACCTTCATCAATAACATGCCTTACAGAATGATATTTTACAGGAATATGTTTTGTCTTACTGTGATAAGCTGGATTTTTAGCCAAATGAATAGCACTTTGACTGTCACAAAAAATCTTTATAGAGTTATGAACCTTTCCTAACTCACCCAGCAAACCTTTTAACCAGACTGCCTCTTTGCAAGCATGTGAAGTAGCTATATATTCTACCTCTGTAGTAGATAAAGCAACAATATTCTGAAGCTTTGACATCCAACTAATAGCTCCACCTGCAAGAGTAAAAACATAACCTGAAGTGGACCTCCTCTTGTCCAAATCACCTGCAAAATCAAAATCAACATAACCACAGACTTTATCACTGCAACCATCAAAAGTGATACAATAGTCATTTGTGCCTCTTAGATACCGAAGCACCCATTTCACTGCTGCCCAATGCTCTTTTCCTGGATTTGCCATGTATCTACTGACAACACCAACTGCATGTGAAATATCTGGTCTTGTACTTATCATCTCATACATCAAACTTCCTACTGCATTAGCATATGGTACACGAGACATATACTGCTTTTCTTCATCATTTTTAGGACTCAAACCTGAAGAAAGCTTGAAATGAGAAGCTAAAGGGATACTAGAAGGTTTCACCTTATCCATACCAAATTTCTGAAGTATTTTCTCCACATACTTCTTTTGTGATAACCACAGCTTGCCATTTTTCCTGTCTCTGTGTATCTGCATGCCCAAGATCTGATTTGCTGCTCCTAGATCCTTCATATCAAACGTCCTAGCCAACTGATCCTTTAACCTGCTGATTTCAAACATGCTCTTGCTTGCGACAAGCATATCATCAACATACAATACCAAAATAATGAACATGTCATTTTCCAACATTTTAAAGTACACACAATGATGATACTCACTCCTGGTAAAATTCTGACTCATCATGAAAGCATCAAACTTCTTGTACCATTGCCTGGGAGACTGCCTCAGGCCATACAATGATTTTTTGAGCTTGCAAACAAACCTCTTGTTGCGATTTTGAACGAACCCTTCTGGTTGTTCCATGAAAATTTCTTCATCTAAATCTCCATGTAAGAAAGCTGTTTTGACATCTAGCTGCTCTAACTCCAAATCATATAAAGCAACTAGTGCTAACAAAATTCTGATAGAAACAAGTTTTACAACTGGTGAAAAAATCTCATGAAAGTCAATACCTTCTTTCTGAGAAAATCCTTTTGCAACCAGTCTTGCTTTGTACTTCGGAATAGTTTCATCAGCACCTTTCTTCAGTTTGTACACCCATTTGCAGCCAACCACTTTCCTACTCTCTGGAAGTTCCACAATATCCCACATTTTGTTCTTTGCCAAAGAATCCATTTCTTCTTTCATTGCATGTTTCCATTTGTCACTGTCAGACACTTCTAATGCTTCCTTATAACTGTCAGGTTCTCCTTCATTAGAAATGAAAACAAAATCATCATACCTCTTTGGAAAAGTTCTGTTCCGCGTAGATCTCCGTAGAGTTTGCTGTGGTATTTCCTCTATTTCTGTCTGCTCATCCTCTTCCTGAGGAGTGTCCTCATGAATATCCTCTTCCTGGACATCCTCATGAGTCCCCCTCACAGATGACTAGGTATCAAAATGAATTTGCTGAAACTGCGGTACATTAGCCTGTTTCAAATCATTACTGCACTTCAAGAGTATGTTTTGGAAATCAAGCCTGCTAAAATTGTTAAGGGACAAGGTTTGTGTTTACTTCTTTCCCAATCTAATGATCCTTAATAGGAACATCTTGAATGGAATCAAGAGGAAGGTACATCTGAAGATACTGTAAATGTTATTTCTTCTCCAGCATCTTAATGGTATGATGACATTAGATTTTTTCTCACTCACACGTTTTCTCCTCAAACTTTATATTTTAAGAAGCACAGAGCTCTGAGGTTGAAAGCTGCACCTTATCAGTTTATTGATGGTGTGTTGTTTAGAAGAAATTATGATGGATTTTTTCTCAGGTGTCTTGAAAAAATAGAAACTGATAATATCTTGTTGGAATTGCATGCAGGACCTGCAGGAGGACACTATTCAGGGGAGAGAACTTCCCATAAAATTCTAAGAGCTGGCTACTACTGCCCAAACTTGTTCAAAGATGCATATGCCTTTGCCAAAAAATGTGAAGCCTGCGAAAGATGTGCTGGTAAGGTTAAGAAATCTAGTTTTCCCCTTCAACCAGTCATTGTATAGTCTCCTTTTTAGCAATGGGGCCTAGATTTTGGTGTTCCTATCACTCATCTTTCCTCTTTACAACATCAATACATCCTTACTACAACAGATTACTTCACCAGGTGGGTAGAAACAGTTCCCCTTAGGGCTGCCAATACAAACTCAGTGATATCCTTTCTTGAGAGTAACATTGTCACTAGGTTTGGTGCTCTTGAGTCTTTGGTTTTTGACAATGCATCTTATTTTTCCTCTATCGATCTCACCCAAAATGCCCTTGAGAAAGAGAATTAAACTCAAGTATTCTTCCAATTATTACCCACGGGGAAATGGATTGGCTTAGTCTTGAAATAAAAACTTGATCAATATTTTGAAGAAGACTGTAGCTACTCATCATAAAAATTGGCATACTCAACTTTTCAATGCTCTTGGGTAGACCGAGTAACCCCAAATTTTTTTGTTGTAAATTCCCCTTATGGCTTGGTTTATGGCAAGGAGGCCATTTTAACCTCAAACCTCTTACTCCCATCATTACAATTGGCTCAATCTTTCTTACAGGATGACTCTTCTCCTCTTCAACACAGAATTGATTCATTACTTAAATTAGAAGAGGATAAGGATAAATCCAAGAATAAACTGTACCAACATCAACAGTTAGTCAAAAGGTGGTTTGATGTAACCAAAGCTTTTGAGGATGTAGTTGAATGGAAGAAATATATAAAAGATAGACCTAAAGATATAGCTATCTTGGATAGCATCAAGCTCAGGAGGATCAAAGTTTCTTTGGAATCCTGGGAAAATGTATGTGAGATAGTGGATTCCACAATTCAAGAAGGACAGAAGGTTTGTAGCAAAAGATGGTTTGCATCTGACACTGTTAGGAACCCATGTCTTTACTTTGTTAGTATGTTGTTGTTGGACGCATATGCTTTGTAAGTCATCCTGTAGTATTTGTTGATCAATAGTTTGTGTTATTGTTGTTGGCGCATATGCTTTGTAAGTCGCCCATAGTATTGTTGATCCATAGTTTGTAGTGGCCCGTGGTTTTGACCCATGGTATTGGCGCCTAGACTTAGTATATAAGTGTGTGTCGATACCTATGAAGGCACCATGAAGTTATTTGTATTGAGCTTGCTCATAGGAGGTTGCCCCCTTGAAGTGGCATGTGATCAATATAAAAGTGATTCTGAGTTCTTTCATTTCTGCTATTTCACATATTCATATTAATTAATTGTTGCAGGTGCATCATAGACACCCTGCCAAGTTTGATGGACTTCCCCATCATGAATTCGATTGAGAATCCTCTTCCACCCAAGATCATGATTGAACAAGTGGAAGGGAAGTATTTGAATTCCAAGGAGCATATTGAGCAGCTGGATCGGATCCACATATCATAGATTAAAGAACTGATTGAATCACCCATAACTTCATAAATGAAGATTAATCTCATCCTACGAGAATGGGAAAAATCAAAGAAGAGGGAGATCGAGTATTTTACCTGCAAAGCATAGCTACAACTCAAGCATGCCCAATATCAAGATGTTGAAGATTTGTTGGATGTATTTTCCAAGTGGCAATCTGCCCTTGGTAAATCTTAAAACAATATTTTGTAATCCCTACTTTTATGGGAGATTTTCCCCTTTGTGATATTTTGTAATTATTATTTAAAGGGACTTAAATCTCATAGGAGGGGGTGGGACCACCAAAGGAGAACTTGAGATGCTCTTTCTTTTGAGGAGTTGTAATTTTTTGCAATCTTAATGAAATTCAGTCAGTTTCTCTTCACCTTTCTTTTGTCTATTTGTCAAATTTCTTTGATAAGTTTTGGTTTCCCATTTAATCATTGAATAGAGTCTATTTCATGTTGTATGCTTATTAAATACATTGATCTGTGTATTTTATTTTTCATCACTTGGTTCATGTGTAAGTTATGTATTAAATAAATTTCTTTATTTAATTCATATCATTTATTTCTGCAACTGTTAACAGTCATCTTTATTTATTATGCTAATTTTTTAATTGGCATATCATTGACAAAACGGCCTTATGGTTTAATTCTTTAAATAAAATGACTCGGTTTTCATTATCTTGTTTTATTTGAAGCTGGTAATGTTAGATCTAATTCATATGTTTATCAATTGGAATAATATTTATCAAATACATAAGATCTAATTGTTCTGCTATATCCAATCACATTTCCTAGGTTTATCATAACTTAAGTAGAGTACTTTTAAAATTAACATCATCCACACTTTCGCTATAGATCTTTTATATCTTACAAGAGGAAGAGAGATCCATTTGGATCCACCCATAAAGTGCCAGCGGAGTCTTGATATCAGTAGGAGTTAGTCACACCAAACAATTTGGGGATAGAACCATCCTTACATAGGGTTGTTCAAATCCTTTGATATTGGGCTATCTCCTTTCTGTTGATTTCCTTGGAAACTTCCAGCATTACACCGGAGGCTTCAACAGTGCTCAAGGATAAGGGTCACTAAGGGGGAATATGGTGAATGGATTCAAGAAAGGTAAAAGAAATCCTCTAGAATAACAATAATATGAGTGTCCTCCCTTTTCTTGTCCCCTCCTATTGTTCTTTATGAGTGTTTAGGATAGTTAGATAGGTTACTAATTAGTTTAGTGACTTAGAACCATGATGCCCTACCACCCTATGACTTCCAAAACTTCCCAATTTTGAAGAAATTTTATCAGTTTTAATGATTTTCAAATCCTAGATGCCTTTCTCAAGGGAAATTAGCATGGGACGTTCCTTGCATGAATAAACGGAGCATGGGGTCACAAAAATGCTCCATCTTTAGTATTTTCAGAGGGAGATGAGTTAGGATCTCTTCTAATGCACCTAATCCATTAAATAGGTTCATGAAAAGGGATTTTCCATGTTTTGTAGGTTCATATCTATAGACAATCATGGACACTTAGATTTCGTTTAGGGGTATTGTCATCACATAATGAAGGAGATCCAATTTGGATTATAACATTGATGGAGCAATTTGATATGACAAATCTTGGACTTCTACATTACTTCTTGGTATACAGGTTATTCAATATTCAAAAGGGATCTTTATATTTCAGTAGAAGTATTCCCTTGATTTACTTTAACGCTTTGGCATGGCTGACTGTAAGTCAGCACCTACTTTTACCAGCTTCTCTTCACCATGAGTCAATTTTTCATTGTATCAACAACTGGTTGGGAGTCTATTATATTTTACCCATACACATCTTGTCATCTCCTTTGCACTTGGGTTTGTATATGGATTCTCTCAATATACTCATGAGAATCACCAGAAGGTAGCAAAGCACATTCTTAGGTCCATTCAAGGCACTACCGAGTATGGCATTCAATACACCTTGGGTGCTTCTTAACTCAAGGGATTCACTGATTCTTATTAGGATGCCTTTGTTGATGATAAAAAAATCCGCATCAGGTTTTGTATATTGCATTGGGTCTGCTCCTATTTCCTTGTTTTGTAAGAAGTAATTAACCATTGCCTTATATTTTGCGTGCAGAAGTTGAGTACCATGATGTTGTTCTTGTTAGTCAATATGTCCTTTAGATTTGACAGATATTGACAGTGTTTGGAATTCCACAAGATCATCCCAGTACTCTTTGGTGTGATAATCAATGTGCCATACAAATCTCTCACAACCTAGTAGAGAATAAAAGGACAAAGCACATTTAGATTCTCATGCACTTCATTCATCAACTTATCCAAGATGGTGTTCTTAGCTTGGAATACTTGTCTACTAAGGAGCAGGTAGTTGGCATATTCACTAAAACATCGGAGTCTCCTCATTTTCTTTAGTTATGATTGATGCTTGGGGTGAAGGATGTTGTCATTGGTAGGTCATCTTGATTCCTCCTATCTTTACTTTTTTTATGTTGTATTCTCTCTTTTGGGGAGGAGTTATTTCCCACGTGTTTTTCTCCTTTTCTCAAATTATGAGAGTTTGTACATGGGTACCTTAGCAGGCCTAGTTGTCGAGACCCATATTTTTGTGTTCTTTGTTAGTCCATACATTTGGCTTATGGGGGGGTGTTAGCAATAGTTATAAGCTAACGTAGGAGTTCTCATCTTCCAACTATTTTTGGCGAATTTCTAGGCGTCTTCCATTGCTATAAATGGGAGGCATTTTCATAAACTTTGAATGCACAGATCATAATAGATCATCTCCTCTCTTTTGTAGAAGTTTGATTTGGTTTTGCAGCTCTTGAACCTATGTTTTTCTGACAAGGATCATGAGAGATTCTTCATGAAGCATCATGTTTTGAACGAGTATTTGTGTTAACTCATGTGCTTATTAATATTTACAAGAGCAAAAATTATAAAATAAGCAATTTAAAGCAATATTTTTTTTTTATAATATCTTTTGAAATAAGAAAGTCTTAATAAATAGGACAATATGAAAATGTGAATTGGTTATCTAAACTACTGAATTGAATTGTTCAGTTAAAGAAGGCAAGAATTTATATTTTTATTGTTTATATAAATTCTTTAATTGTTTATCTAAAAAGGAAAATGTAGAATCTAGATTCTACAACCCAATGTGGATAAAATGTGTCACGACTGTCGGCTCCAAATTTAAATTGGTTAGATTGTAAAATAAATTTATATAAATATACATTGAATTCCAATTTCAATTTCCATTCATGCATCCTCACATTTTAAATACTTTTTTTCATAAATAGTTACGTGAATAACTATCTTACCTTATAATCAATGAATGGAGACAATTTTTGCATATTTGTAGGGTTTATGTGTTATTGTTCAGGATTCCAAATTGGAATAGTTGACATGTGAATGAATATATTGGATTATGTATTATTAAGTTAAAAATAAAACAATAAGTAAGATACTAGTTTTGTGATAATTGCAAATCAACCAATAATTGAGTAAATTGAAAGCATTTTACTTCACAATTAATTAATTAATTCAACTTTTGTGTATTTGTGGGATTTATATGTTATAATTTACAACATGAAATAGTTGCCACTTGGACAATTAAATTTGGGTAAATAACTATTTTACTTCCTAATTACTTAATTAATGAAAATTTTGCTTATTTGTAGTATTTATGTGTTAGCTTACAATATGATTCCAAATTGGAATAGTTGGTGGTTAGATAATAGTCTTGGGTGAATATCTATTTTACTTCATAATTAATTAATTAATGCAACTTTGGCATATTTGTAAAATATCCAAATTGAAATAGTTGGTGTTTGAATGATTATAACCTAAAATATATTATATTAAATGTATTTTTAAACTTCCTCAAGTGATTTGATCCCTATCAGCCCATAAAGCCAAACTTATGATGGATCTATGCTAGTCTAAATTTCAATTCTTTATTTGAAGAAGGGTAGAATTTGGATTTCTATTGTTTATAGCAACAAACTTGGATTTATATGGTTTATAGTAACAAACTTGGATTTCTATTAATTATCTAAACTAGTAAAGTTGATCTAAATTGATAAAGTGTTTTTAAATAACTAGTTGATTAATGAAAAGGAAAATAAGAAGTGGTTGAATGGTGGAATTTCCCATATTTGCATGGGCTAGAGGTGTTTTGCATATAAGTCCATGGTGGTCTAAAATACGAATCATGACAATATCATTTTATTGAAATGCATGAGAGGTTGAAACCCATTTTAGTTTACAGAGAAAGTTGGAGAGGTTGAAACCCATTTTAGCTTACAGAGAAAGTTGGAGAGGGTGATGTCTCAGTTTGGATATTGTATGGTTTGAATGTGGTTTCCAAGACTTTGGTTATGGAAAATTAAGGAATCATGAGATTAACTTCAAACCTTGCTGACTTGTGGCCAAAGTTGCTTTCCAACCATTTAATCAACTTTTCATAAAAATTACTAAGAAGAGTTTATAGTGAAAGCTACCAGAATCACCACGGTAGAGGTACTACTTCGAAGGTCAATGCATCATAGTAAAAGAAATTAATTAAACCAAAAAAGAAATGTATATAATAAGACTTATACAGGGAGGTTGCTGGAATTTCATTTTTGTCTTTGTTATTGTAATATGTGTGTCATTTTGATTTTTATGTTACATAAAGATTTTCTCTAAAATATTATGAATTATTTACTTCACTAAATTATTTTTATATAGGTTCTGCCTTCCATAATTGGGATTAGAGTTTTTAATATGTTAAACTTCTATTTATGCATTTATAAATGAATTTATCGCTCCAATCTTTAGTCTCTCTCCAATTTTTGGTCCCCCTCTTTTTGAATGATATTTTTTCAATACATAATATTTATATTGTATTTATGCCCGGTGATTATTTGTTAATGATAGGAACTCTACAAAACTACAACCCCTTCTCTGCGAATGGATATGGTTGAATGATAAGACCTCCACATGACTACACCACCCCTTCTATCTGAGATCGATCTGGTGGAAGAAGGCACTATGTTATGATTTTCTTTTGTTACTTTCTATGTGATATAGGAATATGCAAAGAGATGAAATGCCCTTCATTAGTGCAATCAAATGTTGGTTATTTAAGTGTGGAATAATAATATGTAAAGATAATGAAATTCGTTTACTAATTTCGTCATGGTTTAGTAGAGTTTAAGAAAACTGAGAAAGAACCAGATTTTATATTATCACAGTAGTGAAAAAACAACTCAGATGTTTTGGAGTAATGCCGATGAATCTAAATGGACCCGTTCACAACTTGGTGTGGTCTCCATGGAAAGTGTCTATATGACTGAATTGCATGATTATTGCTTCATTATTATCATGCTGCCACAGTAAATTTGATGAGCAATTGCAATGCAAGGCAACCGAAATACAGTCCGCCATATACACATCTATCAAAATGTGCATCGACTATGATTATTTGCATCATCACTTTGATTCGGGCTCAATTTTTTAGATTAATCATCGTAACTATTGTTGTTAAATATATAACCCCTGCTCTTTTAGGGGCATATAGTCGCTTCTCTTCTTGTCCTCTGTTACAAACATTATCATTACACAAGTGAGTCCCGTGTGGTCTATGGATTCATGGTAACATACATACACGTATGTTGTTTTCCTATTTTGAGCATTGACTTTGTTTACTATGAGTATATTGAAGTTAGAAATTAATTTCTCATACATGTCACCCGCACCGAGTTAATATATACAAATAGCATCTTTATGCGTGATCATATAAACTTAAGTGAGTCTTAAAACCTCATTAATTTTTTTAGCTTGGAAGGTTGAAGGAAAACCTCACGATTTGGGGCATCCTTCATCCAATCTAACTCATGGACGTGAAAAAGTTGCTACACTAAAATAGACTATTAGGTTAGATCACAACTCAATGCTTTTTTCCGGAAAGAGGTTATGATATGAGCTTTTCGGGTCCTTATAGCATGTATAAATATTTATTTTGGGTTACTAAAAATCAGTTTGGTCTTTCTTTTTGTCTCTACATCTTACCTCCGTGCCTCTGCCTATCATAGTGGTATCACATTGTAGAATCTCTCCTTTCCCACGAGTGTGAAATCCTCCTTCTTCTCCATGAGAGTAAGAGGTAGTTTCTAGCTCCATCAGTTTGCAAATTTCTCCTCTTCGAAGTTGATTCCTTGTGCACAAAAAACAAACAGCATAAAGGGTTTTAATATTCTAAGGGGAGTGAGTCAAAGTCTTGGTATATATTGAAGCTAAATTTGGTGAATTTGTGGAGATGGATTCTAGAAGCTCTGCTCAGCCATAGATTCCCATGCTTATTATGCTTATTGCGAAGGAAAATTATGATTTTTGGGCCATTAAAATGAGAACATTACTACATTCTCAAGGCATATGAGGTTGTGTAACGATGGGTATGTAGAGCATGTTAATTTTGTAGCAGAGTAGGATTTAACTGTTGCTGAGAAAGCCAAATTGGAGGGGAACAAGAAGAAAAAGGCTAAAGATCTGACTTATATTCAACATAGTGTACAATTGGTAATTTTTGCCAAGATTTCAACCGTACAAACTTAGAAGGAATCCTTGGAAATTCTGGAAACAAGTTACTAGAGAACAACTATGGTAAAGACAATTTCACAAGGGAATTTGAGAATTTGAAGATGAAAGAATATGACACTATTGATCAATTTATGGGTCAAGTCATCAATGTGGTAAGCTTGTTAAAGTTGTTTGGTGAAGACCTTGACCATACAGTAGTCAAGAAAGTTCTTAGAAGCTTTCCAACGAAATTTGAGGCCATAGTAGCAGCCATAGAGGAATATAAGGACTCTGATCAGATGTTAATTGAAGACATGACATGATCAATTGTTTCCCATGAGTAAATATGAAGAAAATTCCTTTGAAAAATGTATTTAAATCTCAAATTGCATTGTCGAAGAGTAGAGGTAGAAAAATAACAAGGGGCATATGCAGAGGTAACAGATCAAGTGGTCATGGAGAATATAAGGAAGAAATTGAGCGTGAAAAAAGATCTGAACAAAACCTTCATAACTTAAGGGGGAAAATGTTGGCAGTAGAATGTACAAAGGTATGATAAATCAAATGTATAGTGTTATTATTGTAAGAAGTATGGTTATTTTGCTAATAAGTGTATAAAGAAGTAGGCATATGCTAGTAAACCATCTACAAATTTAATTTTAATTGAAAATTATGAGGAGAATGAAAATCCAATCCTACTAACCTTTAATGTAGCTCAAGATAGTTCAAAAAATATCTGGTTTGTTAATAGAAGTTGTTGCAACCACATGAACGCCAATATATAGTGTTTTGCTCAACTAGATAATTCAGTCCAATCTGAAGTAAAGCTAAGTAATGCCAATAAGGTCACTATGTCTGGAAAAGGAGACATTTCCATATATGACAGAAGTGGTCAAAAGAGGATTCTTGAAGATCTTTATTATGTTCATGGCTTGAAATGTAAATTTCTAAGTATTGGACAATTGGTTGTTAAATATTATGAAGTGATGTTAAAAAAATAATGTGCGTACAATTTTGGATAATTATTCACGTAGACAGCTAATAGCAAGCATGGAATTGACAAAGAACAAAATGTATCTACTCACTCTAAACAATAATTTACGTTAATCAGAAATTGCTTACAAAGTTAAGAATCTAGATTAATATTTTCCTTGGCATTTAAGATATGGGAATTTTCACTATAGTGAATGGATTCTATTGGAGAAGAAGCAGATGGTAGAAGGACTATCAATTATTTAACAAGTAGAAAACTCTTGTGATAGTTGCATCCTTGCAAATCATCACAGATAAATTTTTCCATCTAGAGTAGCATATAGAGCAAAAGAAGCATTGGAGATCATGCATTTATACTTGTGTGTACCTATGCAGACACCATATTTGGGTGGAAATCTGTATTTTCTAATGCTTTTATGTGATTATAGTTGGAAGGTCTGGATGTATCTCTTGAAGCACAAATTTGAAACTTTTGGTATATTCAAGAAAATTAAAGCCTTGGTTGACAAATAAAGTGGCAAATAGATCAAGGTACTAAGATCTAACAAAGGAGATGAATTTAATACTAATGGTTTCTTGGAAATTTGCAAGTCTCATGAAATTAGGAGGCAATTTACCTTAATCAAGAACTCCGAGAACAATTAAACAAGGAGAATCATCAAGGCTTGCAATCCAGTAGTCATCAGGCCCCAGGTATGTAGTGACTCTAATCCACCAATTACAACATTAAGGTATGGGATTAGAGGGTAGAAAACGATAAATCTAACTGAAATAGATGGTGAACATGATGAGGAAGTGGATCGAAATGTAAATTTTGCATTATTAGCATATCAACATGCAAATTTTGATGAATATATATGGCATGAAGTATAGATTAATGTAATGAATGAGGAAATTGACACAACTAAGAGGAATGATACTTGGGATATGGTAGATTTACCAAAACATAACGACCGTATAGGTGTTAAGTGGATATATAAAACTAAGTTGAATGTTGATGCAAATGTTGAAAAGAACAAGGAAATGATTGTTTATCATGGCTTTAGTTAGCATCTCGAGATTGATTATAATGAGGCATTGGCACCTATTGTGAGACATGCCATAATAAGACTTGTGTTCACTATTGCATCTCATAACAACTTGAAGGTATATCAGATGGATATGAAATCATCATTCCTAAATGGGTTTTTGGAGGAAAAGGTGCATGTAAAAAAACCACAAGGATATGAAGTAATAGGGCATGTAGGAAAGGTGTATAGATTAAAAAAATCCTTGTATGGACTGAGGAAAGCATGAAGAGTGTGGTATAAAAGAATTGATTGTTACTTGACAAGTAATGGTTTTAGAAAAACCGTTGGTGAACCTACTCTATATACGAAGGTAAATCATCAAGGATAAATTTTAATGGTTTGTTTGTATGCTGATGAAGTGCTTTTTATAAGAAATCTGTCCATAAATGAATTCAAAACAACAATGAAAAAAATTGAAATGACATAGTTGGGGTTAATGAAATGTTTTCTTGGGATAGAAGTTACACAAATAGAAAATCAATTTTTTATTTCTCAATCTAATTACGCCAATGACATATTAAGAAGGTTCAAAATGATAAATTGTAAACCAGCAAAAACCCCATTGCAACAAGAAAAAAACTCAATAGAAATTATAAAGGTACAAATGTTGATTCAACCTTGTATGAGAGGCTAGTTGGAAATCTAATGTACTTGAAAACTACCACAATTGATATTATGTATGTAGTAAGTTTGATTTCAAGATTTATGGAATTTCCAAAAAGTAGTCATTGGCAAGTTGGAAAAAGGATATTGAGGTATATTGCGGGAACAATAAATTTTGGAATTTTTTATTCAACAAAATTAGATTTCAAATTGTATGGATATGAAGGCAATGATTTTTCAATAGTAATGGATGAAAAGATGTTACATCATGATATGTATTCAGCTTTGGTTCAAGTGTTGTAACATGGGAATCAAAGAAGCAACCAATAATGACGATATATTCAACTGGAGTAGAAACATTACATCAACTTATTCAACATGTCAAATTGTTTGGATGAGGTGCGTCTTATCATATTTGCAACAAGAGCAAGAAGAACCAACTCATATTTTTTGCGACAAAAAATCAGTCACGTCACTATCAAAGAACCATGTATTCCACAAAAAGAGTAAGCACATTGATACAAGGTTTCAATTCATCAAATAACTTGTAAATAGTAATGCAATATGATTAGAATTTTGTGACCCCTAGATCAATTAGTTGATGTATTCACCAAACTAATGGCCGAAGAAACTTTTCAGTTTCAAAGGAAATGTTTAGGAGTTTGTGATGTTGTATATAATAAATATTTTTCGTTATCTATGTTAAAAATAAAGGGGATGTTAGAAATTAATTTCTAATACACATCATCCCCATCGAGATAATGTCTTCAACCACCATCGTTATGCATGATCATATTAGCTTAAATGAGTTTTAAACCCTAATTAATTTTGGAGTTTGGAAGGATGAAGGAAAAACTCGTGATTCGGACCATCCTTCATTCAAGCTACCTTGCAGATGTGAAAAATTTTCTACCCTGAAATAAACTATCAACTTGGATCACAACTCAGCCCTTTTTTCCATCAACAAGTTTTGATCCATGGTTTTTAGGTCACCAAAAATGTTAGCATGTATAATTTTTATTTTGGAGTTAGTGAAATTCATTCATGTTTTTTTGTTTTTGGCTCTCCATCTTTCCTCCATGCCTCTACCTGTCATATATGGCCATCAACTTCAAGGAAAAACAAACTATTGCATCGATGATAGTTTGTATGCATAATTATGATTGCATCGACCATTGCATTATCTTTTTGTAGAAGTTGAGTAATATGTTGTCATTCTTGTTAGTCAAGAAGTCATTTGGCTTCAATATCTATTGACAGATTTTGGAATTATACAACCTCATACCACTACTCTTATGTGTGATAATGAGAGTTCCATACACATCTATTGCAACCCAATAAAAAATCAATGGAAAAAGCACATTGATATTCACATGCACTTAATTCAGCAACTCCTCCAGGATGGTATCCATGTTAAGGGAACGTTATATAGGTTTTCATGTACTCCTTTCTCTCTAAAATCTAATTAGAAATCTATCAATGTTATATAGGTTTGCAAACTCCTTTCTCAATAAAATCTAATTAAATCTCTATCAATATTATATAGGTTTGCATACTCCTTTCCCTCAATCACTTGAGCATGTTGGATTTATTGCCATACACAATAACTTGCATGGAAGAAACCAAGTATCCTCGTTTAATTTCTCATCCCTTTGGCTCAATGTTATATAGGTTTTCATACTCCTTTCTCTCTAAAATCTAATTAAGACTCTATAAATGTTATATAGGCTTGCATACTCCTTTCTCTCAAGTACTTCAACATGTTGGAGTTATGGCCTAAACAATCACTTTCATGGAAGAAACTAAATACCGTAATTCAATTTCTCATCCCTTTGGCATAGATTATAAGAAACTAAATACCCTAATTCAATTTCTCATCCCTTTGGCATAGATTATTCTTTTAGTTACCTTGGTTGGGTGGATTATGAATTTTTCCTTATGTATATTTCTCTTGCATCTCTCAATCCTACTCAAAGGAGAATGATCAACAATTTTATGGAAGGTAGAGCACCTCATAATTAAGGGCATAGTATATATCTATGGTAGTTCATTGTTTTATTTGTTTATATCATATATCTAGTGTGTTTTATATGTATTTTGTGTCATTTGGAGATATTTTTTGGTTGTACATCACATGGAGGAACTCAAAATTATGGAGTGTGTGTTGGTCTTAAATAATTTGTATTTCCCTTTTTTCCTTAGGTGTGTTTCTTCCACTTTATTTGGGTTTAAGAGGTGTACACCTTGAAAATTAGTCAAACCTTAGGTGAATACATTAAAAATAGGATTTTAATAACTAATATAGAAACTTCCCCTCTCTTTCTCTTGTGAGATTTCACTTGCCAATTCTCTTAAAAGAGGACAATTCACAAGAGGCAAAGCATGTCATTTGAACCTAGGTGAAGAGGATAACAACATAACATATACACGAACCAAGCTAAATCACATTGTAAATACCAAAATTTTGGATGAAGGAACTAGCATCAAACAATAACCCAACTATAAATTTGATCATTTACAAAATCTAAATTTAATATGGAACTAAACTATATTACTAAGGAATCTCTTAAATTATTTATGTACAACTTTTTATATTTGGGTTTCTTATTATTATCAATATTTTTAATATAAAGTGCTATTACACATAGAGTAGTTAGGTGATCTACAATCCAATGTGAGAGATGTTGTCAAGTAACTACTTTCAAACCTTATGTTCACTCAATTTTAAATTTTAATTCACATTTATCAAGTACCAAGAAAGATTTACACCTTAAGAAATTTGATCTCTCTATATACTTATAAGTATGTATTTAAGATAGATCTATGTTAATCAGTAAACTTATATATTTTCAATTTAAAATATTAATATTATTAAATTATTATTCCCCGCCAAAGCAAGGATATACTAACCTTGGTTAGCCAAAGCTTATTGACTTGTATTAATTTGTTTTTTTACATCTAAAATATTTCTAATTTAAAAAAAAATAAAAATTATTAAACATAATTTTTTGAAAAATAAAAATAAATATTATAATTTCTAAAAGGAAATATTTCTATATTTTCTATATTTTTTAATTGGTGCAAGACACTCGTGATGGGACATAAGTCCCTACAGGAGTGTTCCTAATTATTAAAAATTATGAATAATAAAATTAATTTATAAAACTAAATTCTATTAAAAAAAAATGCCACGTCACTTCTTGATGTCATGTCATGTCATGTCAAACACTTCAGATAATCCGACGGCCGGAAAAGCATTTGACGGCTCTCCGCAGAACAGAGCTACGAAAGAAAATATGCATGGCCTCCTAGCCTCCTCCACAGGGAAGTTCGTCGGGCACTTTCCCAACTTCTTGTACAGGATTCCGCAAGCATTACACAGAGACTGCAACATAAACAACATGATTAACGGATAGTTCACCAGATAGAGATTTTAGAATTCAGACATATCATCCATCCTTCATCTCAAGAAACTGTGGTGTTAAATTAGTATTGTTGATAATTCCTACGTTGAAACCATGCTGCATGCGATACAATTTTTGTGGAATTGTTACAGAGCACGTTTTGAAGAGGACACCGAAGGATCTAGTTCCGATGGTCTCGAACTTCTTGCGGAGAATAATTACGAACTTGGGGAGGTGATTTGTGAAGTACGGTTGGGTGTGGTATACGAGTGCATCCGCAGGTCAACTGGAGAACAACTCGTATGTAAAAATATGCCCGTTACCAAGAAACCATATGATGAGATGCTTTTACTCAAAAACCACTTATCCAGCAAACACATAGGAATATTGAAGGTCAGGGCTTGCTACTGGGTGGAGTAGCTAAGCCAATATAATTGGTCAAAGTATGTCTACATAGTTTCAGAGCCCTGCACTGGAGGAGATCTCCAACGCATAAATGCCATTCCTCCATAGAGGGAAGTCGCCAGAATAATGATTTTTCTCATGGAAGCTATTCATTACTGCCATTCGCAGAGAATTATTCATATAGACGTAAAGCCATCCAGCATATTTATATTAAACAGTGTGAACTCCAGCTCACCATGGGTTGTTAAAATCGTAAATTTCGATCAATCAATTTCATTTCCACGAGGTAAGTTGAAAAATTATTCTTCAAGATTAGTTTGTATACTATATTTTGTGTTTCCTTTTAAATTTCAGCCATCTCTTTTGCATGTGGTCTGGTAATTCAAGAAACATCGAGTGAGAATTCTTCCAAGAATTTCAAAACACCGATTAGCACATCAGTTGATTCAGACTTATTGGATAATTTTTAAATATATGTTGACGGTGATGGATTAATATTTATTTTTCAACAGGGAATGTTGTAATCAAATAAAACGTACGTCTTTCGACTCCATTTTTTTAATACAGAACTTCTTGTAATGGTTGTGCCTTGAAACATCGCAAACCTTCATTTCTCTCTACTATTTTTACCTAAACCGACCCACGCATCGTCAACTGGTCCTATAAGAACAACATTCTTTCACCTCTAGAATTTTCTGCTATTTTCATCAATTCCACAAGATCCATGACTCCAATAGACGCAAATCCTAATCCCTTTGCCACATCCAGGAAGAACCAAACTGCACCGGACATTGCTGCCTAAGAAAATGAAAGAAACCATGGGAGAGAATTTGTTCCACCGCAATTTAAAGGCTCGGAATCTGGAACATGTGCTAGAACAACAAGTGGACAATTTTTCAAACCACGAAGGCAACCAATTAGCCCAATATTAAGCCTAATTGGGGCCACTCTTCTTTGCATTTTTCAGGCACCGACTTCACACAACGCCCAATATATGCGCAAACGCCATTACATGCCCACTCCCCAAACTATGTGCCAGTAAGTGTAAAAACCGTGAAGTCATAAAAATAACAATACAAACAAATAACCAAATAACCAGGATGCAAAGAAGATCTGACAAAAGAAATGGATCTAAACAATAATAACAGAAAATATACTATGAAAATTCAAGGAACCATACCTAGGGGGACAACTCTCCACCCAACCAATCCCCAACCAATGGATGAGGCTCTTATCCCCCAACAATTAACTCTATGCCGGAGCCTGCTTGCTTTCCTCTTTCTTGACTCCTATAGAGCTCTCCTTCCAAAATGTCAAAGCACAAAAAAGATCTCCCTCTTTTCTTCTTCTTCTCCTCCTTTTATCTTCCCCTTCTCCCCTTTTTCTTAATTTCTTTTTCATCATTTATCTTTCATATTCCCCATTATATTATTTAACCCTCTTATTTATTATTTTACATTTCATTATATCTATTCCATTTTTATTATTTTACCCATTTTATTCCATTATTTTACATGAGGGTTGTTACATACTTTCCCCCTTCAAGAAACTTCGCCCCCAAGTTATAATCTTTAAGCAATAAATACAATACTTATTCAATCAATCAATCAAGTAAATGCTAGAGTATATAAGTAGCTAGTACTATTGTAAAGTTAAGAGATTTATATGTGTGGCCACCACGTAGAAGTCTCCAAACCACACTATTACAATCAAAGGCCCTAAGTTACAACATGTTCTTAAGTAATTCCCTATGAGTCTAGTATGCAACCATAACAACACTTATGCATCATACACACATAATCATTAAACAATTAATTCATAAATTATAACGGTGTATCTATTTACATCCTCTTTCCTTACTCACATTATCCCTAAGAATCATACCATCTGCCACCTCCATAAACCTCCCCTTCAACTCCGAATGGTATCGCTCACCATGGAACGAGCCCTCTACTGTAACTTATCTGGGGATCATACAATAGACATCATAAGTTCCCCGGGAAGTTACTGCGGCATTGCCACCTTCCCAACTTCTGGTAATAATACGGCCTCATCGGATTCTAACCAGAATCATCATATAGTAGGCATCAAAAGTTCTCTGGGAAGTTACCACATCATTTTCTACCTTCCCAACATCTGGTAATAGTACGACCTCTTCGGTATTAACCGAAATCTGGTTTTCGGTACCCCAATCCTCATATCAAGATCATTATACCCCAAGCTTTCCTAAACATCCTCCACAACACCCTCAAGGAACTAGCCCCAGGAATCAGAATTCCTTCTACATAAACCTCCCTCTCGGTGAGTATGTATCCAACCGTGGACTCTGGTCACATCAGAAGTTCTCCGAGAAGTATCTGTGGCATTGCCACCTTCCCAACTTTTGGTACTAAAGTCAAGAGTTGTTGGCATAGAGCTAATTGTTGGGATTTCCCCCCAGCCCATAATATATTTATAGTATCTATTCTCATTCATGGTTATGGGCTCCCACAAAATCATTGAATGATTAGACTCACCAGGCTATTTGAGTGGATCACTTGGAGCAACTTGCACTTACCATAACGAATAATCATTAGTAATCATTTCTCAATATATATCATGTATCAAATTTGAATCAATAATATATCATGGATCAACCTTGAATCGTGTGTTAACAAGAATGTCTAGCCACCAATCCATATCGCATTACATCATAAGCCATTGTCATGATAATTCATACCAATTTTAACATCTAATGCATTTAGGTGCTCGGTGCTACCATTATAACATAATTGGTCATGATACTTTCATAATTTTACTAACCATCTCATTAATATGTCATGATAAGTTGTCATATTTCAACATTAGTACTATCAACATGGAGTAACAACTCATCCATCATTAGTAACAACTTACATGATCCATCATCATATCAAATATGCATTCTACTAGGAGCAATAAGGATTAGCATGAAATGATAGCATGTCATATACTAGTGTCTTGTATAATCTTTTATTCCTCACTAATACAAACAGAGCTGTAAAATACCATAATAAACCACAACATGATTTCATACCATTTATGTGTCATGCATCCTACTTAAGCATTTACAAATTAAATTCAATGGACAGGGAAGAGAGGAAATGCCTAGTAACAAGCATAGACCAATTCCCTTTACTAATCATAGATATGAAATGCACAGTAATTACCATTTCAATCTAAATATGTAATGCTTAAAAATAGGCATATACCAATAAATTCACTAAGCATCAAACAATAACAATTCATTGCACAACAAATGTGCATTTACCAAAGAATTCACAACAAACAATGAACAATGATTAAGCATACTTAATAAGTTATAGTAGGTCTATGCAATATCAGATAACATATATTCTACTAACGATTATCACTCACAAAGCATTATCATTCCTCTAATAATTCTCCAATACCTCTCTTCTTTACAAACAGTCCTATGATACCTCATATACTTCTTTAATACTTCTCTTCTTTACAAACAGTGCCCTGATACCTCATATACTAAATTTCTGAAATGTGAAACCCTAAATAAATTTGTCCCAAAAATGGATCTGGGATGAGTATGTAGAATGAATAAGTTTTGTTTTTTTTGGTAATTTTGTGAAGTATGATTCCTTTATGTTTCAAAAACCATCGCTATAAAGTCTAATCCAAATTCCAGGAAATGAATACCACTAAGTTATAAACAAGAAGACCAACCCAATTTCAAAGAGAGCAATTAGTTGGTTTAGCATTAAATCCTATGATAGCCATGACAATCTACGACTATTAGCTAAGGTATTATATCAGAATACACTGGCTGTAATAACAAGGGAACCACAGATTCACTAGTCACCATAAATGATCTCAATACTACACATAGGTATCCACACATTCACAAGGTGACTTCAAGCAATATGCATTAGTTCAATATGTTTGCACTCATTCAACTCCATGCAATCACTAATTAGGTTAGCAAATGAAGAGATGCGTCCACACACATATCTCTAGGTGGTCGATCACATGCATACAAAAGAAATGGACAAAGTGTGGAACTTATCCTTGATCACAAGTTAAGATGCCGATAAAACTTACAGCCCAATAAAGAGAGACGAATGGACCATGTTGCGATATCGGTTGCCACAATACTGAAGAAAATGGACTGGAGATGCGTCCGCTCACACTATTCATCTCTTTCAATTGTATTCTCCAGAATTATTGTGTGCACCACTAGTTTGTTTTCTCTATAATGGTTGAAGAAGTTGGAAATCAAGGTATTGAATGAAGACACTTCACATAAAGCAACATGATAGGCTATCCCACTTTGATCACATTCAAATACTTTATATGCAACTCTAATATATATGAGTTTATTTCCTATACATTCTCCAAAGATATATATATATATATCTTCATTTCAGCACCCTCAACTCCATCAGAATTTGACATCAGCATAGGTAAATTTTCATCTAAATAATATGGGATTTCATGATCACTATCATCAACATAAACTCTTCCTACTAGTGTTTACAAGGAGTGTGCATTCATAACCATCCATGGGGTCTCCACCAACACCATCATAGACGTAGGCCTTTGTGCCAAGCAATCAGATAGCTCGCAATGCAGGTTTAGGAAGTGAGTTACTCTAGTAGCAATATATCAGCTCGGTCCACACAATTTCCACCACAAATAGGTGCATATATTTCCACAAAGAAATGATATAGATTCAAAATAAAGGATGTATGGAGATGCAATATTTTCTCATCATTTCTCATGTACCCACAAAAATAATTAAAAAATAACACCAACCATTTAGTTCCAACACTCCAATGGTTCTGGTTAAGCTCTAATATCCTGGACACAATTGGCCGAGGGGTCGGTTGTCTCCTTGAGTTATAGAGAGAGGGGACACATTCCATCCAAATATTGTTCTCTTATCTTCATTAACCTTTCCTCCCAAATAATCAAGGAAAGAATCTAAAGTATGTTTAAACTGTCAGGTATTGATAACATATGCACATCCTAAGAATATTGTATTGTCAGTGAACCAAGCTTGATTGATGGATTTTACTCCATGGGATATGAAAATTCCAAGCAAGTTACCATTATCATGCTCTTTTGATACAATACTTCTCCCTAAATTTTAAACCATTAAAATGAAAATGATGCAGGAGAGAGTGAAACCCTTTTGAAAGCCACACAAAGCCATAAATAATTCAACAAGTTTTCTATTAATTAGTGGAGCAATTTAGGGATGACCAATGCATGCCCAGATCCAACAAATAGAGAGAAAAGAAAGTCCCATCCAATCAAAAAAAAAAATGAACATAAATTCCTAGATCTAATATAATTGCCATATTTGGATCCTTCCTTGATGAACTTGAATGAATTGCCTCTTGAATGAATATAATGTTTTCCACAATATTCCTATTACAGACAAATGCAACCTTCCCTTCAAAGATTATTTTTTGAAGTAGGGATTTGAAATGATTGGCAAGAATCTCGAGGAGGATCTTGTACACTAAGTTGCAAAGGGATATTGGAAAAAATAGAGCAAGAGAAGAAGGTATGGACTCTTTTAGAATCTAGGCTTGGAAGGATGAATTTCTAGCTCCACTAATCTTATCCCTTCTTTACGTCATCTTCAACATTATGCAAATATCAACCTTAATAATAGAAAAACATTCATTAAGAAAGATATAGAGAAGTTGTCCATTCTAGGGAATTTGTTAGGATGTAGACTCCAAATTATAACCAAAACATCTTTCTCATTGATTTCTTAATCTAGATGTTTATTTGCATCCTCGGATATTAATTGAGGGATTCTAGATAACATCTTCTCCTTAAACAATCCATTAGCTACCCCTTTCTAAGTGTCCACCTACATGAAATGTCTAAAATCATCCTCACGTATTTGTATTGATCTAGAGATCTTGTTTCCCTCCAAATATTGGATTTCTCGACACAAATTCACTTGATTATGGAATAAATAGGGTTTTTTTTATCTACAACCTTAAGCAAAAGAGATTGAGACTTCACCTCCATATCTCCTCTCTAATTTTGAAAGCATCAAGTAACTGAATATTAAGCTTGTGTACCCTTTGAAGTAGCTCTTGATTTGATATTTACAGTCTCATATGATCTTGCAAAAGTCACAATTATGATTCTATAATTCTTATAAAGAGAGATAAATTTCATTTTTTCCTAGGATTTTAGTGTATTTTACAAGGCACAACTTAGATTCCCATACATATTAGGGGGATCCAGAAATATAAGAGCCTACCCAAGTGTCCTGAATGATGTGATTAGCCTCTAGATCGTGTAACCAAAGAGGATTAAAATGAAAAGGAATGGGCCCTTGACCTTCCAGAGGGTTTATAGAAAGAAGGATAAGCACAATATTAGAGACCACAGAGGGTAAAATGCTAGCTTGCAATAAAAACTAGTTTTGGACAAGGGAATGGTGGACTAAAATATATATAGCCTAGCTGCAATATTCCTTGGTCCAATCCACCTATTCGGCGTGATGAACAATGTCGATGCTCAACATCGACATGTTCAGAAGTGTTGGAACATGATGCTAGAGGCGAATCATTTAAAAAATTTTACAAGATCAATCCGTCTATATCATCGTGTCTAGTTCGATGCAATTGTCATGCTGACATCTTATTTCACTGTTTTCAGCATCATATGACTGCTTTGGCAGACTTGCATGGTTGGGTCTTGTGCATCTCCATAATCTTGTTGGTGTTGTATCGTGGAGATTTGTTGTCATTTCGTCTGGGCATCGTCATGTCACAAGATCATCACCATTGTGTTCGGCTCATCACTCTCATCATCTCCATATTTTGTTTGGCCAAAACTGAGTCTGTTCAACCCTCTCGACAGTCAATCAAATTTTCGGCAAGAGCATGTACTTTGTGTCACATCAGCTAATGAAAATGCAAAGTCTGCATCCCTTGATAATTGTCAATTGCACCCATTGATCATCATTCTCTTTATGCTAGTGTACAGAATGTCAAAATATTTACCCCAAGTGTCCATTTATTTGAAAGAGCCAATATTTTCAATTTTTTAAAATAATAATAATAATAATAATAAATTCCCCTTTTATATTAAGGTCCACCTTTTATTGTCCATCTTACAAAAATAATAAAAAAGATCTTTTATCCCATTATATTTAAACTCCTCCTTTTCCGAATTCCGTTATGCCCATCCTCCCTATTCCTATTAGCCTTTACCCTTTTATCTATCCCTACCTTCCTTTTTCAAAGTTTATCCCGAAATCCCTTTCATTTTCCATTAAACCACGTAATATAATAAAAATAAAAATAAAATATAAAAAAAAAGGCCTAGGCCTTTAATCCCCTTTACCTTGTTTCCTTTCATGTTAACCCTAATCACTACACCCCATTCTATTATTCATAAGCTTAACCATCCCTATCCCAAGGCTTCATAAATCCCTTATAACCCATTTCAACATTAAAACAAATAAAATATACGAAAAAGAGAAAAAAACCCTCTCAAAAGACCTAATCTAAAGTTCTCATAATTGAAAGATTTTTTTTTTAAAACAAAGGGCGGTGTGGTTGCACCAAACCTTAGCCACACGCTACACGAAGAAATGTTGGACGTAGAGCTGGCAAAAATCCACGTGGACGAGAGGGAGATACTTGCAGGAGGCAACGTATTGGAGAGAACAGTGGCAAAACGTAGAGAATGTACAGAAGGAACGCCCCAGCTGTTTAGCATCCAAGAAGCAGGTTGGGAAAAAAGGACCACGCGTTGGAAAAGCAGGAGGGCGAGCAGCTCTTTCGTTGTTTACGTTTCACAGTGGTGAGAGACGCGCAGAAGATAGGGTAGGCCTTCAACACACCATAGGCATATCTTTCGTTCCTCACTTCTAAGTATTATTGAATCTGACAAGTAATCCTCAGGTCGCACAGGTGATATGCACCAGTTCTTGGTCATGGGTATACGATCAGTCTCCACTCTGCTATTTAACATCGGAAAGGGAAGAGGCAGCTCCATGCAAGTGTGATTATACACAAGTGCACAATACCCAGAATTAGGGTTACATTCCACCCTTCATGTAGCATAATGAGGGAACGAAAAACACGGTTGACATAAACCATACGTTGCAGCTCCACGCTCCATGCAATTGTTCGCAATTCAACTCTAGTTGGATAGGGCGCCAACACCCAAATTCAACACGAAATTGAAAGGCATTTGTTGATGCAACAATGTTGGAATCAGATTCCAGAAAAGAGGCAATGGTGGAAACGTACACGTGAGGTAGGGCACTTGGCCAAGACTCTAAGAAACCATCGCAGCAATACAACGTAGTACACAACAACTCAATCACGACAAAGGCTCAGACGTTCTTCACCACGATATTCACAAATATGCAACAATGTTCTAGTCTTCTAGAAGGTGATACTATTCCTGCCTAGAGTCCAATTCACCCACCTATCTGCCACGTTAGTTTTTTTTTTGTTTTTTTTTAACATGCGAGGTTACAGTCTATGCAGTTCTCCATGTAGAAAATCCGGAGGCTAGGAACATACATTGAGAGATGGGATCTCCCCCTCACAAAGTCACCGTGCTGTGCACCCATTGCACTTATTCTAAAAATACTTGCAAGTTGCAATGTCAACCACCACTTTCTAGATTAATAGAACACATGTTAAGATGAATGGAGGGATCATACTAAATGCTCAAGCTGCATTACATAAGTGGTACCTGAGTCTGCATTTATAACTTATATTTTACTACTGATTTGCTCACTGATGGTTATTGGTTTAAAATTGTGTCAATGATGAAAAACTAAAGCCCTCTTCAATAATTGTTGGGCATTAAGCCCACATATATTATAAATATGTAACTACAGAAAACAAGAATGTATAGCAGATTTATGCAGAACAACAATTACACAAGAGACACAAAATTTACGTGGTTCACCCACTGAATGTGGGCTACATTCACGGGACAAGGGAAGGTAGTCTTAATCATCATCAACAATAGTTTGCAAACTATCCAGGAGAGGGCTTAAAGCTCCGTCTCAATATCTGTGTGATGAAACTGCAATAAGTAATTAATGAAAACACATGAAATAGCAGAAATAACAGAACTCATAATCACTTTTATATTGATCGCAGGCCACTTCGAGGTGGCAACCTCCTTTGAGCAAGCTCAATACAAATAACTTCACGGTGCCTTCATAGGCCTCAACACACACTTATATACTAAGTCTGGGCGCCAATACTATGGGTGAAAACCATGGGCAACTACAAACTATGGATCAACAATATTACGGGCGACTTACAAAGCATATGCGCCAACAACAATAACACAAACTATGGATCAACAAATACTATGGGACGACTTACAAAGCATATGCATCCAACAACAATATACTAACCAAGTAAAGACATGGGATCCTAACATCCCCTCCCCCTCAAAAAAAACTTCGTCCTCAAAGCTTTAGATGTGGAAATTGTTGTTGAATCTGAAGGAGTGGTTCCCATGTAGCATCCTATAGTTGCATGCCATGCCACTGAATGAAGACCTCTGTGATAGAGCGAGAGCGAAGCTGACGAGTGCGCCGATTGAAGACACCCTCTGACTCCAAAAGGATGGATCCTTCAATATCCAGTTCGGGTAAAATAGTTTGTCCACTGATGTTGGTGCCAAGAACTTTCTTCAGACAAGAGACATGAAATACTGGATGAATGCAGGAAGAAGGAGGAAGTTCCAATTTATAAGCAACGGACCCAAGCTATTGAAGAATCTGATATGGCCCATAGAACTTTGGAGCAAGCTTATGACGCCCTTTGAGTTTCAGGGAGGATTACTTGTACGGCTGGAGACGAAGAAAAACCATATCGCCTCCTTGAAAAGTGCGCTCAGAACGGTGCTGATTAGCTTGTTGCTTCATGCGATTTCTTGCCATGTGAAGACTATCCCGCAAAATACGAAGAATCTGATCGTGGTTTCGAAGGACCGTGTCAACTTCCTGAACTGGTGAACTATTGGGGGTATATGGAAGAAGAACTGGAGGTGCGTGACCATAGACTGCTTCAGATGGGGTCATTTTAGAGGCAGTGTGGTAAGAGGTATTGTACCACCATTCAGCGAGAGGGAGCCACTTTGCCCACTGATGTTGTTGTTCAGAGGTGAAGCAACGAAGATAAGTTTCCAATAATTTATTTATAATTTCAGTCTGACCATCTGTTTGTGGGTGATACCTTGAACTCATCTTCAATTTGGTGCCAGTGTGGCGAAATAGTTCTGTCCAAAAATGACTAGTGAAAGTCGCATCACGATCCGAGACAATGGAAGAAGGGATGCCATGAAGATGAAAGATCTGGTCGAGGAAAATTTTAGTGACTGAGGAGGCTGTATAGGGATGGCTGAGAGCACAAAAATGACTATATTTGGAGAGGTGATCAACCACAACGAGAATCACTGTCTTCCCACCAGATTTAGGGAGCCCTTCAATGAAATCCATAGAAATATCTGTCCAAATCCGTGTAGGTATGGGAAAGGGTTCGAACAATCCTGGAAGGAGTGTCGTTTCACCTTTATTGCGCTGGCAAGTATCACATTCAGCCACCATCTGTTGAATTGTCCTTTTCATGCCCTACCAAAAGAAGTTACGATGTGCCCATTCTTACATTTTGAGGAACCCAGAGTGCCCTACCGATGGAGAAGCATGAAGTTCATAGAAGACATCCTGTTGAAGATATGTGCTCTTGGGAAGCACCAGACGACCCTTGTATCTTAGGGAAGCACCATCCCAAGAGTAATGTGGTACAACAGAAGGGTTGTTGATCAAGTGCTGGATGATTTGAGATAAGGAAGAGTCATTGACATAACCTTGTTGAACAGATTGCAGCCAATCTGGAACAGGCATAGAAATAGCTGAAGGAGAAACTTGGGCATCAAATGTGCGAGAAAGAGCATCTGCCACAATATTGTCCTTACCCTTCTTGTAAGTGATCTCATAGTCATAACCCATGAGTTTGCTAACCCATTTATGTTGTGCTAGGGAGGAGACACGCTGTTCCAAGAAATATTTCAGACTCTGGTGATCAGTCTTGATGCAAAAATGATTCCCTAATAGGTATGGTCACCACTTCTGTATTGCATGCAAAACAACCATCATTTCCTTCTCATATGTAGACACAACTAAATTATTACCTGAAAGTGCTTTGCTGGTGAACGCAATAGGGTGTTCATCTTGAAGGAGAACAACACCAAGTCCATTGCCGTAGGCATCACTCTCAATAGTGAAGGGCTTGGAAAAATCGGGCATAGCTAGAACAGGTGTAGTACACATAGCTTGTTTTAGTTTGTCAAATGCACACTGAGTAGCATGTGTCCATGTAAAAGAATCATTTTAAATAGAGCAGTTAATGGAGCTGCAACCTTCCCATAATCCTTGACAAACTTGCGGTAGTAGCCAGTCATCCCCAAAAAACCACGAAGGCTCTTGAGTGTCTGAGGATGTGGCCAATTGTTCATGGCATAGATTTTGGCAAGATCCATGCGAACCCCTTGTGTTGAGATAATGTGCCCGAGATACTCAACTTCCTTCTGTCCAAAAACAAATTTAGATTGTTTGGCGTGGAGATGATGGTCAGAGAAAAGTTGCATGACAAGATCCAGATGCTGGAAATGTTCAGCCCATGTTTTACTGTAGATGAGGATATCATCAAAGAATACCAAAATGAATTTCTGCAAGTAGGGCTGAAATATTTTATTCATTAAGGCTTGGAATGTGGAAGGAGCATTAGTGAGGCCAAAGGGCATGACCAAAAACTCATAATGGCCATCATGTCTGTGGAAAACTGTTTTAGGGATATCATCCTCATGAACCTGAATTTGATGATACCCAAAACGAAGATCCAACTTGGAGAAAAATTGAGCCCCATGAAGCTCATCAACAATAGGAATTGTAAACTTATCCTTGATGGTGAGGTGATTAAGTGCTTAGAAGTCAATGTAGAGGTTCCATGACCCATCTTTTTTGCGGACAAGAAGAACTAGAGAACAAAAGGAACTAGTGCTTGGGCGAATAATACCTTGCTTCAATAAGTCCCAAACGAGCATTTTAATCTCCGTTTTTTGGTTAAATGGGTAGCGATAGGGCCTGATGTTGGGAAGAACACTTCCAGGAAGGAGCTGAATACGATGGTCTTCTGGCCTTGAAGGTGGCAATCCCACTGGTTCAGCAAAGACACCTGTATATCGATCAAGAATTTGTTGTAGATCCAAAGGAGTAGTGGAGACCCTGATGGTTGCATCTGAATGGAATGGATCTGAGCGATGACACCCTATGAATTCTACTTGAGGATTTTTTCCATGTGATGTGAACTAATGATGCTGAGAGACCCTGGTTGTAATCCTGTCAATGTGTGTTTTTGTCCGCTCAGAAAAAACTGCATCCAAAGTTCAACAAAATCCCATAAGATAGGGCCAAGTGTGCGTAGCCATTGAGCGCCCAAAACCACATCACATCCACCTAAGGTCAAGGCAAACATGTCAGAGTGCAAGCTATAATCTCCCATAGAGATATGCACATTTCGACACTTCCCTTTGCAAGGTAAGGTGCCCCCATTGGCAAGCATGACTTCAAAGTTGGAGCAAGGATGGATAAAACATTAAGCTTGTTTGGTGATCCGGGGGTCAATGAAATTGTGAGTGCTACCAGAATCAATGAGTATTGTAAGAGGAAGCTTCTTGAAGTAACCCCTGACCCGCATTGTTTGGGGGGTGATGATTCCAGCTAAATCATGGAGAGATATCTCTAGCTGGTCATCCTAAGACGGAGGGTCAATAGGCGGTTCCTGAATGTCGACCTGAGCATCCATTGTATCTGGATCTTCCTCACCAATTTCAGAGGCAGGCAGAGAATCCACATCCAAGAGGTAGAGCTTTTGCTGAACACATCTATGTCACTGAGTGAATTTCTCATCACAATTATAGCAAAGCCCCTTTTCTCTACGTGCTCGCATCTCTGTTTCAGACAAATGCTTGATAGGAGTTGGTCGAGAAGCCTGCGGTATGGGTGGTCGTTGAGAACCCATATTTTGGAAGGGAACAAAAGTGGGCTTGGAGCACTATTGGGATGCAATCTTGTCTTCTGCCAACTTAGCCAACCCCAGGGCTTCCATCATTGTGTTGGGACAGAACATTTTGACCTCAGAGCGAATGGCATCCTTTAGACCACTGATAAAACAACTCTGGTAAAAGTCATCAGACAATCCTTCAGTGTGGTTCGCTAGTTTCTCAAATTCGGTTTGATACTCTCTCACAGTGCCAATTTGACAAATTTTAGTGAGGGCTCCTATGAAGTCATCAAAAGAACTAGGACCAAATCGTTGCAAAAGGAGTTCGCAAAAGTCTGGCCATTTTGGCTCTTCATGAGCCTTGATGTACCAACGGTACCATTGAAGAGCTTCCTGTTCCAAATGAAAGGATGCAAGTGGAACTTTGTTGACATCAAAAGTATTATGCAGACTAAAATACTGTTCTGAACGATAGATCCATCTAGTTGGATCAGTACCATTGAAGTGATGAAAATCAAGCTTCGGACCATGGAAATTACTAGAAAAAGAGAACCCATTATCTGATGAAGATTCGGACTGTCGTTTGTTGTTCATGGCTAAATGTTCAAGATGGAGGCCAAGAAATTTTTCATCCGGATCCTCGAGTTTGGCTTGGATGGCTGCAAGTGCTTCTTCCATGGTTTTTGCTCTTACGCGGGTGACAACCATAACCAGGAGGTTTTTTTTTTGTTGACTGGGTAGAAAAACAAAAATAGAAACTGTTTCAGTAAAGGAAAATCTGGATTTGGGAAAAAATATGAAAGGTAATTAGGGTTTGAATAGGATTTGGACACTGTCGAATGGACAGGGAAGCAGAAAAAGAGGATTTCAGAAGCAGGGTGAAAGAATGGGAAAATTTGGCAGAGACGAACAAAGAAGCATAATTAGGAAAAGAACTCTGTGGTAAAATTTGAAGGTGATTGGATGAAATCCGAGGAAGTTATAGCAAACCCTAAAAATAGACAAATGTGAGATTTCAGGCTTTGGGAAGTGGATGTGGGGACAGGGTTCTCAGGAATGAAATATGCAGAATGGGATTATAGGGGTTCCCAGGATGTTTCAAGGGAAACAGAGTGAAAATAAGGGAGATATGGAGAAAAAACTGAATTTTATACCTTTTTTTTAAGAATTGAGCATCTACGGCTCAGAAGGGATCTGAAACAGATAGATCTACAACGCTTGTATCTGGAACGACTTTCAGAATGGATCTGAACGATTGGATCTAAAATAGCGCAGCAATGATCGACAATAGTTCAGCTGAAAATAGATATGGACCCCAGGTATGTGCGGCTTCCTAACAGTTTAGAGGTTTCACTTGGCCACCAATGCTGTCTAACAGCTTGCGTATTGGGGTAGTACCCCTCACTCCATGGCTCAAGTAAAACTGATAACCGCTTTGCCACAAACGACAGCTCTTGGTTTACCTCATGGGTGGGAACTAGTCAACCAGGTAGGGGTTGTTGCCCTATTCATTGGCAGGTCCTCTCAATGGGCTAGCTACTTCGGGGTTCCTGTGGTACTCCTCACAATGAGTTTTAGGGATTATGCCCAAGTACTTCCCATAGTTAAGCGGATAGGAATTATTACCAAATCCGAACCTGCAACAGATGCGAAAAAAAAATTTGGCAGAAATTTCACCCAGCTAGCCCAAGAAAGTGCTCTGATACCAGATGTGATGAACCCGCAATAAGTAATTAATGAAAACACATGAAATAGCAGAAATAACAGAACTCAAAATCACTTTATATTGATCGCAGGCCACTTCGAGGGGGCAACCTCCTTTGAGCAAGCTCAATACAAATAACTTCATGGTGCCTTCATAGGCCTCAACACACACTTATATACTAAGTCTAAGCGCCAATACTATGGGTGAAAACCATGGGACACTACAAACTATGGATCAACGATACTGCGGGCGACTTACAAAGCATATGCACCAACAACAATAACACAAACTATGGATCAACAAATACTACGGGATGACTTACAAAGCATATGCGTCCAACAACAATATACTAACAAAGTAAAGACATGGGTTCCTAACAATCTGCCTCAATGGGCCACATATTTAAGCAAACCTTCAATTACACATAACTGATTATACTGTTGGTGAAACCACCATGAACCAACTTGACCTAAATCGTCAATTGGTTGTCACATTCCAACAATCTCCATTTTGACAACAATTTACCTGATGCCCTACCCTTGTCCATTTGTGCTTCTAAATACCAAAGCACCTATTTCACTGCTTCACCTAGAATTGTCATGTATCCACCAACAACACCAACTGCATGTGAAAATATCGCATCACATACATCACACCAGCGTACCATACACGAGACATATAACCTTTTTCTTCATTACATGGACATCAACCTGAAGAAAGCTTATGATGTTTACCAGTTTCACTGAGTATCATTATCATGTACTCATCCTATGACAATGAAAACTTACCATCAATCTGTCTCTTATACATTTACGCTCAATATTGTTTTGCAGCTCTCAAATCCTTCATATAGAATGTCCAACAACCTGAACCAACCTGTTGATCTTAAACCATGCTTGTCCTAGCTCAAGCATAACGCCAACCTTGGCTCACCATGAAGTAATCCAACATCTTATAACACACACCTGAGAGACTGCTTCAGGCCATACAATGATTACTTTGAGCTTGCAAACAAAATCTTCCTATGCAATCCTGAGCACTTTCTATGCTCCACCTCGGACTTTACATCCGAAGACCTTATCCAAATCTAGCCAAGACAACCAAATGAGCCTTTACCGCTCGCCTTCAGGTCTTTTTACAATGGAGTTAACCAAGCTTTTAAAAATATGCTTCATTACATGTAATCTCATGGGAAAAAAACAAATGCGCACAACAATCAACCTAGGGGGTATGCATTCCATTCCAGGTCTTAGACTCATATGCCCAATTACATGTAAAAAACTAAATTTTACAGCTCCAAAAATAATAATATTTTTTCTACCATTGCTCTTTTTTTTTAATTTTTACAGCCTGCCCTTACAAATGCCACCAAAACTTTCACTCTCTTGAATCCGCTTGACCGCCCTTAAACCATTAACACCTTTTTTTACACCCTGCCCTTACAAATGCCACCAACACTTTCACTCTCTTGAATCTGCTTGACCGCCCTTAAACCATGAACACCCATGAACCATATATGAGAGTTATTCTAAAACCCTTAACCACTAATTCTTTTAATCCTCAATTATCTCTCCATGGGTATTTTAATATTTTAATTACACAAGCCTTTATTAAATGAATGCTTTAAGATCAAACATAGGTATTACAAACCATACTTGTCCATGCTCTTTCTCCATGATGGGTTGCTCCACCTGAAGATGCTTCACATGGGCTTCAGGCTGTACTCTCCACCAGTTGCTACAGGCTAGCCTCCTTTGCTGTTCACGCAGGTTCCAAGACTCCTGCTCCTCAGCATAGTTGGCCTCCACAGACTTCCCAAATATTATATATGATAAGAATATTTTCTCAGAAAAACAAAGAAAAAATACCTATGGCTGCAATTTGATTCTTTACCTTCACTTCCAGCACCTACAGATCCTCAGGAGTGGCGGACGTCTTCTTTTTTTCTGGCAGCCACAAAAACTGCTCTGCGCATGCTTAAGCAAAAAAAAAGCTTCGATCTATGCTCCCTTTCATGCGGGGGATTCTTTCCACCTCTCCGAGCTTCATGTCTACCTCTAGACTGTGGGATCTCTCCCACTTCACGCGCAGCTCTAGGCTTCTTTCCACCTCATACAGTGTTCACAGCTTCACACGTCCTCTGCTCTCCTGGTTGCTTTCCTCCATGAGCGGTTGCTATCTCCACCACTACATGGGTCTGCTTTCTTTGGGCAGCATTGCGCACACCTGCAACTCCATGTGGGCTCTCCACTACACTAGATAGCTCCTCCTCTTGCACAAGCTCTTCAACAGAATTACGGGCTGGCTCTCCAATGAGCTCTCTCACATGCCTCTGCAACTCTCTCTTGGATTTCACGGTTCTCTTTGCAAGATTACGACAATGACAACCTTTCCAATGCTCTGGTCACCGCTCTTTCTCTAGAATGCGAGCTCCCAACGGCGGCTACTCTAGTTCTCTGCAACCTTCTTCTCTTCACCTGAGCTCTAATACCACTTGTTGGGCATCAAGCCCACATATATTATAAATATGTACCTACAGAAAACAAGAATGCATAGCAGATTTACGCAGAACAACAATCACAAAAGAGACACAGAATTTACGTGGTTCACCCTCTGAATGTGGGCTACATCCATGGGACAAGGGCAGGTAGTCTTATTCATCATCAACAATAGTTTACAAACTATCCAAGAGAGGGCTTAAATCCCCAACTGAATATATGCCTCAATGGGCCACATATTTAAGAAAACCTTCAGTTACACATAACAAGTACACGTTAGTTGCAATGACATTCTGGAAAAATAGAAATATTGTCATTAAAATCAATTATTAGAGGTACCTACAAAACTTTTTCCGATTAGGTGTGAAAAGATGAAATGTAGAAAAACGGATGACCTTCCGGAATATATAATTTTTATTTATGGAAAAGTGGTATAACCACCCCAAAATGTCATTATTCGAAGATTGGTATGTTATTTATTTCCCAAAACATAATGCACATCTTTTTTTCGACCCACATATTTGCTATGTAAATTTTCAATTTACGAGGAAAACAAATATGTAGAGGCGTAGGCAACAGAAAAATCTTGTGCGGGGCTATTTTTCCAAAATTTTAAAAGTCAATTTTATATATTTTTTAAATTACCAAAGTCAGTGAAGCCCTAAAACGACATTGTTAAGTTTTAATCCACCATATCATGGTCTAAAAATAATAAAAATGCATTTTTTTTTTTTTGGTTGTAGGTATTTTCATTCTCTTAGATGGGTTCTTTTTGGTTTTTGAAATAGGTAAGCCAATCAAATGTTATAGGCCAAATAAACGACCTATGTTTTTTACGAATTTGACATGAGTTGAGTTTAAAATGAATTAAAAATAGAGAACAACAACAGATCTATTCAAAAGTTATATATTTGGAATCCGCACATAGAGCTCGACAAGTGTGTGCAATTTCATCTGCAGTGCACTCGTGGAGCTTATGCAGAACTAGCTGTGAAAAATAGAAAGTTGCAGTGTTTGATATTTTCTGCTATAAATCAGGGATAAATCAGATCGAGCCTAAAGGTACAATCCGAAGCTAATTCCAAGCCTACAAGGGCGCCAAAACAATTTGAATTCAAACACGCGTGCATGCAACTACGCGCATGCGCAAACACGCGCAGGTGTGATTGAAAGCGTGCACGCATTAATAACAGCGCGCACGCATCCTGGAACATATGCGCTATTGTATACCTTTGTATGGTTTATTTAATTTCCTTTGTCAAGGGGATACATGAAGTTGATGAAGATGTGATGATGAAGAAGATGATGATGATGGAGATGTTGATGAGGAAGGGGGAGATGACAATGATGTTGAAGATGTTGATGATGAATATGATGATGATGAGATGATGGTGATGGTGATGATAATGATTATGATAATGGTGATGATGATGATGATGACAATGGTGATGAAGATGATGATGAGGATGATGGTGATGATGATGAGATGATGGTGATGGTGATGATGATGATGGCAATGGTGATGAAGATGACGATGAGGATGATGGTGATGATGTTGATGATGAGGATGATGGTGACGAGGATGATGATCATGATGGTGATGAAGATGATCATGATCATGATGAATATGATGATGATGATGATGATCATCATCATCATGACCATCACCATCATCATCAACATCTTCATCATCATTGTCATCTCCCCCTTCCTCATCAACATCTCCACCATCATCATCTTCTTCATCATCATCATCTTCATCACCATCCTTATCAACATCTCCATCATCTCCATCATCATCATCTTCTTCATCCTCATCACCATCATCATCATCATCTTCGTCATCATCATCATTGTCATCATCAACACCATCATCATCATCGTCCTTCTTCCTCATCTTCATCAACATCTAGGTCATCATCTTCATCGTCAACGTCATCATCATCATCATCCTCATCATCAACATTGATGGTGATGATGATGAAGATGATGATGACGATGTTGATGATGAGTATGATGATCATCAACACCATCATCATGTTCATCATCGTACTCATATTCATCACCATCCACCACCATCATCATCATCATCTTCATCGTCACCCTCTTCTTCATCATCATCATCAACAACATCTTCGTCATCATCATCATCATCTTCATCATTGTACTCATATTCATCATCATCCACCACCATCATCATCATCATCGTCATCCTCGTACTCACAATGATGATGATGATGAAGATGATGATGATGATGACGGTGATGATGATGATCATCATGTTGTTGATGATGATGATGAAGATGATGATGATGATGAGAATGATGTGCTGCATATTCGTCATCTTCTTCATCATCAACATCATCATCATCATCATCATCATCATCATCATCATCATCATCTCCATTAGTCATCATCATCATCACCATCTTCATCATCATCGTCATCGTCATCGTCATCATCATCATCATCATCATCATAAGGATGATGGTGATGACGAGCATGATGAGGATGATGAAGATGACTGTTATGATGACTATCATCATCATTATCAACATCATATGATCATCATCTTCATCATCCTCATCATCATCCGCATCCTCACAATGATGATGATGAGGAGGAGGAGGAAGTTGATGATGATGATCATGTTGATGATGATGATGAAGATGTTGATGATGTGCTGCATATTCCTCATCATCTTCATCATCATCATCATCACCGTCATCATCATCATCTCCAAATTAGTCATCATCATCATTGTACTCATATTCATCATCATCATCATCATTATCATCATCATATCATCACGACAAAGATGATGATGATGTGTTGCATATTCGTCATCATCTCCAACAACATCTTCGTCATCTTCATCATCATTGTCAGCATCATCATCATCATCATCATCATCATCATCATCATCATCATCATGCTCGTCCTCACAATTATGATGATGACGACGACGATGATGATCATGCTGTGGATCATGATGATGTGTTGCATATTTGCCATCATCTTCATCATCAACATCATAATCATCAACATCATAATCATCAACATCATCATCACCATCATCTCTGTAATGCTCTGCCTTTTTACAGCAGAGCACTATGTAAAATTTCAGGTTTAATTTTCTACGTTTTAAACTTTATCAGTTTATGGAAGTGAATTTCTAAGAATTTCTATATGTGCCGAAATAATATTTAGTGTACTGTGGTGATTTCACTAACCTTACATTCGAAATTTGAAATAAACAAACATATCGTTATTTTCTTTTCAACAGCATAAGAATAGGTTTCACAACTTAGTAAATCAGTAAATAGCAGTAAATCAGTAAATAGTAAGTTTGCATGTTTACAGTAAGATTTAGCATAATAGTAAATAACGGAAATTACCTGATGCTGATGCTAACCGTAAGTTGTAGCAGGTTGTGTAACCCCTTAGACAGCCAAAATGAAGTGTCCACCCTACCGACCAGCTATAATCTTGCTGGCCCTTGGAAATCAAAGGATTTCCAAGCCCCCGAGCCCACAATCTGATAATCCCGAGAGCAGTCTTTCCTTCTGTTCTCAAAATCTTTCTGTTCGCCAAACTTTCTGTTCTCCAAACTTTTTTTTTTTCCCCAATCAAAAAAACCTCCTCACCTTCAACCTTCTCCCCCTCTATATACATGTCCATCCTCGAGAAGACCTTGGGCTTACTCCACCGCCCCAAACTCCCCCTCTCGAGCCCCTCAAACCTTTACTCCTTTCCCTAGTTCATTCATCCACGTCTCATTATAAAAATGTATAATTAATTACTCTTATGGAAAATTCATTTGGGTTTGGATTGACGGTCGTAATTATTTATTACGGTGGGAATTATCACCCCAAGGTTATCCATTCGGGACAAGTTTCATTAAATACAAGTCTATCCGCCGTCCTTGATATTTTAATGTTATTAATGTAATTAATAAAATATTATATAATTAGTTGCCCCCTTGTCAACTTGGACATGATGTGTCTTAATGATCCACCTTATCCGTCGAGACTACTTAGCTTGAGGTTTAAATTCCAAGATTAACATTGAATAATTAAATATCCATTTTCCATCACATCACGTTTATTCCAAAAATGATTATCTTATTATGGCTAACTTTTGAAATGGAATTAATCACACAATTTTAATTTATAAATCAATATTTTAAATCTTACTTATATTGCATTTGTTATGATAGGGATATAAATGTTTGCTGGAATATCATTTATTAATTAATAATAATAATTAAATCACCCTTTGACAATAATAAAAGGTGAATCAATCATAGTATTCTTAATTATTTGTTCCTCACATGGGTACCCTATCATCAACATAGCATCCTTGTTCTTATAAACAAAGCACTTGTGAGGGCTTAAACAATTTTACTAATTAATTAGACACTATCATTACCCTATTCACAACAGTTCTCCTATGACAATGTTAACTAACGACACTTGTCTTAGTTTATTATTACAATGTTTTCATATAATTACTAATTCACTTATTTACACATTGACAACCTAACCATTCATTACCTAAGTTGATTGATGTATCCTTAACTGAGTTATCTATGACATTTATACCACTATTCAAGCATGACAAGTATGTTATACACCAGTAATATTGTACAAGTACAAGGTGTGCATGCATGGCCAGTGTATGCACATGTCGGACATGTACTATAAACAAACCCCATTCCGCCTATGCATACTTGCTAACTAATAATAGTATCTACCCCCATGCAGAAGAGCAAGCATAATATATAGTATAATTACTTTAACATCCTCGGTTATTTAACAGTTAACCCTTTACGATTTAACATCATTGTCTTTATGTTTACATTAGTTTAATCAATCAAGTACAGGAAGGGTGCCTACTTCTACTAACTCGGAATCAAGGAATACTAAACCCCCAACAGTACTAACTAACACATCCTCCCATCATAACCTACGTCCAGCATCCTCCCTATCCTCCCTCTGCTAGTACAACAGTGGATGTCGGACTCACCGATCTGACCACATAGAACTTGAGAGCGATAGCGTCGGCTGAACAGCGGACCTATCCTCCCCTAGCAGGCATCCGACAATCGTCATCACAACAACATGGGGAGCGTGTCTCAGCACGGCCCTCCCACGACCTCGGGTCTCATGGAAACATAGGGTGGGAAACACATCCATCCCTCTCAACATACTGGGCCTACGCCCTTATCAACTCATACTTGCTGCTATCGGGATTATCAGTTTGTGTTATCGTATCCTCATTTTGGCTGCTAAGGTTTGCTGTATGAACATGTTTTTCCTTTCCAATGTATATCAGATCAAGTAACTGGCTATCCCATAGCCCTTGTGTCCTGTAGGTTAGTGTTTTGCAAAATACAATTTATAGAAAGCATTTTCCATTGATCGCCAATTGATCCATGTTATCATTTCATTTCATGTAACCTTTTAGCTCATCATAGATACATATAACATTTCAATAATTCATATAAGAAAATGGTATCCACGTACCGAATCATATATTTCACATTTCATTAAGGAAAACATATAAACATATACTGCAATCGTAAAATAAGGAAATCATATGATAATCATGACATCATAACTGCATAACATAGTAACATCATAATCATGGTGAAATCATAAGACAGAGTAACATCATATAATGAGGTCCAATATAGTTTACTCAGTCGAGCTGAGTTCGACAAAATATATAAGAAATAAAGTATGGTGTGTCTAACTAATAAATATGCCGAATCAAAATATGGGCATTACATACACCCACCCTTCGGGAAACTTCGTCCCGAAGTTATGGTCAAAATAGTGAGGGAAAGTCTCGACGCATGGTCTCTGCGTCCTCCCAGGTAGCAGACCCGGGGCTATACTTGTCCCATTGGACCTTAACTTGGTCCACATGGCGACTACGGAGCTGTCGAACCCTACGATCAAGTATACGTAATGGTTCGACCCTGAAGGTTCCCTCGTCCGAGACCTGCAATTCCTTCCAATGAATTTTGTGAGTCTCATCAGCTATGTAATGTCGTAATACAGAAACATGAAATACATTATGAGTTTTATGCAAGTGGGGTGGCAGCGCGAGACGATAAGCAACTGGTCCGATTTTCTCAAGAATCTCAAATGGACCTATAAAGCGAGGTGACAACTTGGTACCCTTCCCAAATCGAATGGTACTTTTATTTGGTCTGATGCGAATAAATACACGATCCCCTACTCCATAAGTTCTATCTGATCTGTGTGCATCAGCGTAACTCTTTTGCCTATCCTGTGCTTCCTTCAGCCGCTGCCTAATCTGTATCACTTGCTCCTCCATTTCCTGAATTAATTCAGGCCCAATTAAAACTCGATCCTCTAACCTGTCCCAACTGAGTGGTGTCCTGCATGGCCTCCCATACAATGCCTGATATGGCGGCATACCAATGGAGCTGTGATGACTATTGTTGTATGCAAACTCCACTAAAGGAAGATATTTCTCCCACTGTGTCTGCTGATCCATAACATACATCCTAAGCATGTCCTCCATCACTTGATTCACCCTCTCAGTCTGTCCATCTGTCTCGGGGTGATAAGCTGAGCTTAAGTTCAACTGTGTCCCTAATGCTGACTGCATGCTTGTCCAAAATCTGGAGGTGAACTTAGGGTCTCTGTCAGAGATTATCTTTTTAGGAACTCCATGAAGACGTACAATCTCATTTATGAATACCCTTGCCACATCTGTCACATCATAGGTGTCTTTGACTGGAATGAAGTGAGCACTTTTGGTCAGTTTGTCGACTACCACCAAAATAGCATTATGTCTCAGAGATGTGAGTGGTAATCCTACCACGAAGTCCATGGAAATGACTTCCCATTTAGTCATAGGAATATCATGCGGTTGTAGGAGACCGGCCGGGTGATGGTGATCTGCCTTCACTTGTTGACACTCAAGGCACTTCGAAACAAAATCCACTACATCCATCTTCATACCTGGCCAAAAGAAGAGTTGCTTCATGTCAGCATACATCTTCTTCACTCCTGGGTGTGCACAGTAATGTGATCTATGGGCCTCTCTAAGGATTGTTTTCCTGATATCACCTTCCTTAGGAACATACATCCTTCCCTGATACCGCAACAACCCATCTTCCTCAAGATGGTACCCATCATACTTCAATTCCTGTTTCTTTCCATTCTGAATAGATGAGGTTACTTTTAGATACCAACTATCGCCCAATAGTTGTCCTAGTACCCTTTCCCTCAAGTCAACCTTCAAGGGAATTAAGGAGAAAAGTCTCGGCCTTCGGCTTAGAGCGTCTGCCACCACATTCTCCTTTCCTTTGATATAAGAGATACCAAAGTCATACTCACTCATGAACTCACTCCATCGCCTTTGCCTAGCATTCAAATCCCTTTGGGTAAAGATGTACTGCAAGCTCTGATGGTCTGTTTTAAGGGTGAAGCTTCTACCAACTAGGTAGTGCCTCCATAATTTTAGTGCCAACATTTCTGCTGCCAATTCTAGATCATGCGTGGCATACTACTCCTCATGAGGTTTCAACTTTCGAGATGCATAAGCTATTACCCCACCTTCCTGCATCAACACCGCTCCTAATCCTTGCTTCGAGGCATCGGTGCATACCATGAAATCTTTGTCCATGTCTGGTACCCGCAAGATCGGTGCACTTGTCAACAATCTTTTTAACTCTGTAAAAGCGGCATCGCATTCATCGGTCCATTCATACCGGATTCCTTTGCGTTGCAAGGTGGTAATAGGTTTTGCAATTTTAGAAAATCCTTCCACAAACCTCCGGTAATATCCTGCTAACCCCATGAAGCTGCGCACCTCATGAGCATTCCTTGGAATTGGCCAATCTTCAATGGCCTTTACCTTTTCTGGGTCTACGGAAATCCCTTCACCTGAGATGATGTGCCCTAAGTAGTGAATCTCTTTTTGGAAGAAGGAACACTTTGACAATTTACCATAAAGTTTATGTTCCCTTAAGCACGTCAAGACTAACCGCAAGTGTTCCTCGTGCTCCTTCTCATTCTTAGAATAGATAAGAATATCATCTAAGAAGACCTGAACAAAGTGGTCCAAGTATTTTCGGAAGACACCATTCATGAGGCTCATGAATACAGCTGGAGCATTGGTCAAACCAAATGGTACCACTACAAACTCGTAATGCCCAAATCGAGTTCGAAAGGCAGTCTTAGGAATGTCGCCTTCCTTGATCCTCAACTGGTGATACCCTGATCGTAAATCAATTTTTGAGAAGACTGAAGCACCTTTCATTTGATCAAAGAGGTCATCAATTCTTGGTATGGGATACCTGTTCTTCACGGTGGCCTTGTTCAAATCTCTGTAATCTATGCACAGTCGCAGAGATCCATCCTTCTTCTTAACGAAGATCACTGGTGCTCCCCACGGTGAGATACTGGGTCTAATCAGTCCCAAATCTAGCAACTCTTTTAACTGGATCTGTAACTCACGGAGCTCTGGAGTTGTCATTCTATAAGGAGTTTTTGAGATAGGTTCTGCACCAGGTTTTAGTTCGATTGTGAAATCGAGCTCTCTTTCTGGAGGTAGTCCTGGTAATTCCTTCGGAAAGACATCCTTGAACTCAGAAAGTACTGGGTAAGAATTCAAGGAAGGTCCTTTACTATCGCTCACGGCCTCCACTGCGAACAACTGGCATCCTTGTCTTAGGCACCGCTTAGCTTTCACCATAGAGATGAAACGGAGGGATACCTTCCTCTTCAAGCCTTGGATTTGAATTGTCCTTCCCTCGTCATCGAGGCACAACACCTTCTTTGCATAGCAGTCTATGAAAGCTCTATGGTCTTCTAACCAATCCATGCCAATAATGAGGTCATAAGTCCCCAAATTGGTGACATAAGCATCCAACTTAGTGGTGCAAACTCCTAAGTCAACCCCACAACCTCTCACTTTAAGACCTACGGGTTGCTTAGTTCCTGAAGCCATTTCGACCAGTTTGAAATCATCGTGCTCGTAGGCTGCCAACCCACATTTATCTAATGCAAATGGTGAAATAAAACTATCAGTTGCTCCTGGATCAAACAAAATTTCAAGTTTGACATTGTTTACATTACCAGTGGATTCTACTATGGTAGACTGATGTTCTGCCTGGTGGTTATGCACCGCTGCATGAATCCGATGACTGTTACCCGAACTATCCATGGGTGCCTTTCCTTCCCTGTGCCTGCTGCTTGACTGACCCTTGGGACAGTCTCGCTGGAAATGAGGACCTTCGCATCGCCAACAAGAGAGATTGGGAGGGGCTTTCCTGTTGCTCGAAGGAATCCTCTGAGATGAGTTCCTTCCCCTGGTTCCTCTAAAACCCCTTGCTCCTCTATAGGAACTTCCCTGTGTACGTCCCTGGCTTTGGTGGGTTGCGGACGATGCCTGCGAGATTGAGTTAACTGAAGTATTACCCCTCGGTGTGAACCGGTTACCATAAGGAGGAGGTCTAGACTGTCCTCCCCTGAAGTAAGGACGTGATGCCTTCCCTGAAACATACTGATTGGTTCCTGTCAACTTACTGCCCCCTTTTCCATCTGACATATCAGCTGCATAACGAGCATACTCAACTGCCATGGCAACTGAAGTTGGCTTCCACATCCGCACAGCAGCTCTAATCTTGTAGTTAAGTCCATACACAAAACGCTCTACCTGACAATCATCTGCATCTAGGTAAGGAACATATTTTACCAGTTCCATAAATCGAGATTCATACTCCTCCACTGTCTTGTCTCCCTGTACTAAGGCATGGAGTGCACCTGCCTGTTCTTCCTTGTAATAATTTGGCAAATACTTCATGTGGAACCTCTCCTCGAACAGTTCCCAAGAAGTTGTAAGAGGAGTAAGGTGCAACTGCTTCTCGAGGTCTGACCACCAATTCAAAGCATCACCTTTAAGCTGAAAGACGGCCATCCTAGCCTTGGAACTAGATGTGTACTCATTCAATGCGAAGCATCTCTTCATGCCTTCCAGCCATGCCTCTGCATGCTTACCGGGTCGTCCTCCTGAAAACTCTGGAACTTTTATCTTTTGTAACTCCCTCGATATGTCCTGAAGCGGTTCCAGTCTTGGGCCATGTGCCCTTTCAGAGTTCTCTCGACTCACTTGAGTGGTTTCCACCTCGGCGGCCCTTTCCGACTGCCTGTTCATCGTGGTCATAATAGCCTCCAATGACCTCATTATGATCTGCATTTCTGGTGTTGAGGTTGGTGGTGGTGGTGTTGGCGGTGGCGAAGGTGGTGGTGACGGTGGTCGACCTTGACCCCGACCTCGACCTCTGCGTGTTGTTACCATGATAGTTCCTGAGTTTATTGAAAATAAAATCATGTCCTTAGTTGTTCAATCAAATACACGCGGAACTAAAATGTAGGTATTCATACACTTATACTTATGCATAAGAAATAACTTGCATCATGAGATAACAGATTGTCAGGATTAGCGCAGTAAAATCTATAGTCGTTTTTATTAAACAATCTTGTCATGGTGTTCAGCTCGTCGTGCTGGTCTTAATGGTGTCTTGTTTTTGACTTTTCGGGTCTCTTTCATCCCTTCGACTAGGAGTTGAAATCTCGGCAAAATTTTTAATATTAAATTTTAATTCTTAACAAAACTTAGGTTATACACTATATAAATGTATACCAAATTTAATTAAATTAAATACAATGGTGCTAACACTATACAAATATATATACGAAATTAAATTTAAATAAAGCAACGCTAACACTATATAAACGTATACAAAATTTAATTAATTTTTAAATAAATGATACTAACACTATATAAATATATATACGAAATTAAATTTAAATAAGGCACGCTAACATTATATAACGTATACAAAATTTAATTAATTTTTAAATAAAATGATACTAACACTTTATAAATATATATACGAAATTAAATTTAAATAAAGCACGCTAACATTATATAACGTATACAAAATTTAATTAATTTTTAAATAAAATGATACTAACACTTTATAAATATATATACGAAATTTGCCAAAACTTAGGTTATAACTTTAAAACTAAATTTAAATAAAATAAATAAGGAAAATTTTACTCGACCGCTTAGCCCTTTTCACTCGACTCTCGGCTAAGCAAAAGGTATGGCCACGCGGCTCTTCGTGTCAGTTCACCGCCATGCAAGAAGCGAGTGTGCATGAAGGACACGCGGTCTCTCCAAGCAACCCACCGCCATGTGAAGGTGGGGAAACCCTAAATAGAGTCAATCCCCAAGGCGCGGCCATTTTCACCCTCTCTCCTGGAGTTTTAGCTCTGCAACTCAAATGCAAGCTCGCTTAGGGTTTCAGAAAGGAAGGAGCTTTCCATTTTTCCACTGCAGAATACTACTGTCAGACTTGCTATTGTAAAGAATGAACGGGATTTACCCTTTCATTTCTGGTGTTTTATGGCTATTGTAGGGTGTTTATCTGATTACTGTTGAGTTTTTCGTATTCTCAGTGGCTTTATTCTATTTCAATTTCTGGCAGTCCACGGAAATCCAACCTGGGTGGTGGATATGGTGATTTTCAGTCTCTTACGCCTTCCAGGGGTTTACCGTTCAATAAGGTCCGTTCCGGCTCGTGTATATAACCCAAATACATTTGTATCGTGGTTGGTTGTGCTCATCTCGGAGGACAGAACAGCTTGGTTCATATAAACGTATACAATGGAGTCGAGTCAGTGTCCTGCGCTGACGATTTTATTCCCAATGGAAGGGTACTATGATTTTTATCCCCAACCGTTTACGTCCAGGTCTAATATTTTAAGGGCATCTGGGTAAGGCTGGGCATTTCGAATTTCAATAGTTATTGAGGGCATAGGTATGGGCTTGGGCAGGCGACTCCCAGTGGTGTGCCCTTGGCTCAAGAGGATAACCGTATTCAGGGCCCGATCATATTCCTTGGCAGCAATCTGCCTACAATTCAATTCTGCTCGGGTTGTTTTCCAATCCTGTAACCATAAGCACGTTAGCTGCTGCCGCTTGAGTGGACACACCCTTGAAAATGGAGGAAGAGGAGAGGGAAACCAAGTGCACATTCCTTATGGCTCTGCTTTATCCATGTTTCGTTCTAATAATACTAATGATCCAAATTCTTCTCCTTCTCATCACTGCTGTCACAAAGTTAAACATTTTTTGTCCAACACCGCTACACAGAATTGCAAGAATACTTGGTGGGTTTGGTGTTTTTGGATACCTCATAGAAATTGGGCTTCTATAACTGCCTCAGCCTCTATTCATCGAAAGCCGGTGCCAGGAATTTCAGCAACAGAACTGGAGGAGAGGAACAGAAGCCGGTGCTGGTCACGTTTTCCTCAGGATAAAAAAACATCTTATGCGTTTTTCCTTTCTATCTGAATTAACTGGTATGCATATGAAATACAACAAATTATCAGGTACTTTTTCATGTGTTCTAGTTCAGTTCATTGTAGTTTGTTCCTTTATTGTTTGTTCTCAGCTGTGTATTTTTTGCTCTTTATAATAGTTTCATGCATATATTTGGGGCTTAGGTCGTGAGCCAGTGGTAAGCTAAGGGTTCAGGTTCAAATCCTTGTACTTCTTACATGTGGGGAGGAGCGGTGGGATGCATTTCCAGGAATCGCGACCAGGCTGTACGAGCCCAACGTTTTCCTTTTTTTTTTTTTTGGTGAATAAACTATGTGTTCTGTTTGTTCCCATGCGTAAACATTATATACGTTCTCCATTCCTTGGAATGACGGTGCACTCATCTTTCGGCAATCGACGGTTTCTTGCTCCAGTGCTATACCCTGTCGAGAGGAGTCCGCCCAGGACCCCAATCTATAATAAATCACTGCCTTTTCTATGAACCGCCTACAGTTCCTCCATTGTAAACGAAGCCTAAGCTGGTGTATCAGAAATTGATGGCTTGTGTATAGAACACTTTGGGATATTTGAGTGCCTGCGGCTATGGAACTGGATCTCAATCTCCCTCTAAACGCATTTAAAGGTAGGTTTTTAGCTGTGGACGAGGCAAATAAATTACATCAAATGGGATAGATAACATTCATGTATTTTACTGCTGAATCCGCGCATTGAGAATCTCACACTTTACAGAAAGCCGGCAAAAGCCTAACAGACCCTGATGTTTTAACCTGGGTTTTCTTCATCAAATTTTGAAATCTGGACTCCATACTTGTTTTTATATTTTTTTTATTTTTTAAAAGATAGGGTCTATCCTGTATTACTTTTACGACCGGACTTTAATGAGAAAATTTAAAATACTTGCTGTAAGTTTATGTTGTACATTGTATCTACATATAGGCAAAAGAGTGTATTCTCCATTAATTTTATCGAATAGATACAAAAGTTTGATATGCTTCCAATAAATCTCCTTTTCAGGTTTTAATCACGGAACCCATTCGCTTCTCTCTTCATTAAATATTTCAATAAAGTCTATTTACAAGTAAAAGACTTACCTTTCCTTTAAATACACATGCTACGCCAACGAAGGTGAATGAAAAGCAAAGATGCCAATTGTTTTGGAAAGGCGATAACTACATGCACAAGTATAGTTAGGGTTGTCATTGTTGTAATAATTAAAACTTTTATTAGTGCAGCAGTTACGAAGGCCATTAACAATTTCTGGATATTAGCTTTGGTGACGCCCTCAATGAAATTTGGGCTTTCTTACAGAAATTTAGGGCTTTCTCGCAAAAATAAGAATTCTTATTTCAAAACCCTATAGACAATGCGTTTAACGACAGGAATTTACTGTTTACTTTCCTCATGAATTTTCAGAGTTACCTAGGGTAAAGTTTACACTTTCTGGGCATTATTTTTTTTTTTAGATGATTAATTATGACCTGTAAGGAGAAAGAAATACAGGCTTAGCTTATAGCCCGAGAATATATCTGAATCTACGGTCTACTTCCACCTTCATGTTCGGGATCAGATCGTGGCCTCTAGTGATAGCCCTCCTTCCATTACCAGAGGGTGCATTGTAGACGAGAGTGGTTGTAGTTGTGTTTGTGTTGTAAACCATTTTCTTTAGTTGTTTTTTTTTTTCATTTATTATATATATATACATATTGTGTTGGAATTCTCTTGGTATATGCTTTATATATAAACAACTAATTATATTTTTTTTGTTTCTATGCGTGCAGGTAGTTTCCTGCTGCTCACAACCATTGGGAAGAAGGATTTTGTGTAACTTTCTCTGTGTGTGTTTTGCACGTAATTTTTTTTGTTTTTGCTAAGCTCGGCAAGAGCTCGAATCTAGGTAACAAATTGAATTTTCTAGTGTAGATCCAATTTCTTAGACTAGTTTTTTTTTTTTTTTTTAAGTGTGTAGGCCCTTAAGGTCTGAGTTTCCGAGCCTGGCGCTCTGATACCATCTGTAATGCTCTGCCTTTTTACAGCAGAGCACTATGTAAAATTTCAGGTTTAATTTTCTACGTTTTAAACTTTATCAGTTTATGGAAGTGAATTTCTAAGAATTTCTATATGTGCCGAAATAATATTTAGTGTACTGTGGTGATTTCACTAACCTTACATTCGAAATTTGAAATAAACAAACATATCGTTATTTTCTTTTCAACAGCATAAGAATAGGTTTCACAACTTAGTAAATCAGTAAATAGCAGTAAATCAGTAAATAGTAAGTTTGCATGTTTACAGTAAGATTTAGCATAATAGTAAATAACGGAAATTACCTGATGCTGATGCTAACCGTAAGTTGTAGCAGGTTGTGTAACCCCTTAGACAGCCAAACTGAAGTGTCCACCCTACCGACCAGCTATAATCTTGCTGGCCCTTGGAAATCAAAGGATTTCCAAGCCCCCGAGCCCACAATCTGATAATCCCGAGAGCAGTCTTTCCTTCTGTTCTCAAAATCTTTCTGTTCGCCAAACTTTCTGTTCTCCAAACTTTTTTTTTTTCCCCAATCAAAAAAACCTCCTCACCTTCAACCTTCTCCCCCTCTATATACATGTCCATCCTCGAGAAGACCTTGGGCTTACTCCACCGCCCCAAACTCCCCCTCTCGAGCCCCTCAAACCTTTACTCCTTTCCCTAGTTCATTCATCCACGTCTCATTATAAAAATGTATAATTAATTACTCTTATGGAAAATTCATTTGGGTTTGGATTGACGGTCGTAATGATTTATTACGGTGGGAATTATCACCCCAAGGTTATCCATTCGGGACAAGTTTCATTAAATACAAGTCTATCCGCCGTCCTTGATATTTTAATGTTATTAATGTAATTAATAAAATATTATATAATTAGTTGCCCCCTTGTCAACTTGGACATGATGTGTCTTAATGATCCACCTTATCCGTCGAGACTACTTAGCTTGAGGTTTAAATTCCAAGATTAACATTGAATAATTAAATATCCATTTTCCATCACATCACGTTTATTCCAAAAATGATTATCTTATTATGGCTAACTTTTGAAATGGAATTAATCACACAATTTTAATTTATAAATCAATATTTTAAATCTTACTTATATTGCATTTGTTATGATAGGGATATAAATGTTTGCTGGAATATCATTTATTAATTAATAATAATAATTAAATCACCCTTTGACAATAATAAAAGGTGAATCAATCATAGTATTCTTAATTATTTGTTCCTCACATGGGTACCCTATCATCAACATAGCATCCTTGTTCTTATAAACAAAGCACTTGTGAGGGCTTAAACAATTTTACTAATTAATTAGACACTATCATTACCCTATTCACAACAGTTCTCCTATGACAATGTTAACTAACGACACTTGTCTTAGTTTATTATTACAATGTTTTCATATAATTACTAATTCACTTATTTACACATTGACAACCTAACCATTCATTACCTAAGTTGATTGATGTATCCTTAACTGAGTTATCTATGACATTTATACCACTATTCAAGCATGACAAGTATGTTATACACCAGTAATATTGTACAAGTACAAGGTGTGCATGCATGGCCAGTGTATGCACATGTCGGACATGTACTATAAACAAACCCCATTCCGCCTATGCATACTTGCTAACTAATAATAGTATCTACCCCCATGCAGAAGAGCAAGCATAATATATAGTATAATTACTTTAACATCCTCGGTTATTTAACAGTTAACCCTTTACGATTTAACATCATTGTCTTTATGTTTACATTAGTTTAATCAATCAAGTACAGGAAGGGTGCCTACTTCCACTAACTCGGAATCAAGGAATACTAAACCCCCAACAGTACTAACTAACACATCCTCCCATCATAACCTACGTCCAGCATCCTCCCTATCCTCCCTCTGCTAGTACAACAGTGGATGTCGGACTCACTGATCTGACCACATAGAACTTGAGAGCGATAGCGTCGGCTGAACAGCGGACCTATCCTCCCCTAGCAGGCATCCGACAATCGTCATCACAACAACATGGGGAGCGTGTCTCAGCACGGCCCTCCCATGACCTCGGGTCTCATGGAAACATAGGGTGGGAAACACATCCATCCCTCTCAACATACTGGGCCTACGCCCTTATCAACTCATACTTGCTGCTATCGGGATTATCAGTTTGTGTTATCGTATCCTCATTTTGGCTGCTAAGGTTTGCTGTATGAACATGTTTTTCCTTTCCAATGTATATCAGATCAAGTAACTGGCTATCCCATAGCCCTTGTGTCCTGTAGGTTAGTGTTTTGCAAAATACAATTTATAGAAAGCATTTTCCATTGATCGCCAATTGATCCATGTTATCATTTCATTTCATGTAACCTTTTAGCTCATCATAGATACATATAACATTTCAATAATTCATATAAGAAAATGGTATCCACGTACCGAATCATATATTTCACATTTCATTAAGGAAAACATATAAACATATACTGCAATCGTAAAATAAGGAAATCATATGATAATCATGACATCATAACTGCATAACATAGTAACATCATAATCATGGTGAAATCATAAGACAGAGTAACATCATATAATGAGGTCCAATATAGTTTACTCAGTCGAGCTGAGTTCGACAAAATATATAAGAAATAAAGTATGGTGTGTCTAACTAATAAATATGCCGAATCAAAATATGGGCATTACAATCTCCATTAGTCATCATCGTCATCATCATCATCATCAACATCATCATCATCATCATCTTCATCATCAGCATCATCTTCATCATCATCTTCATCATCATCATCATCATCATGACGATGATGATCATGATGATGATGATCATGATGATGATGATGACGATGAAGATGGTGATGGTGATGATGATGATGAATATGGTGATGATGATGATGATGACTACTGAAGATGATGATGATGTCAATGATGATGAATATGCTGGACATCATCCTCATCATCATCTTCGTCATCATCTTCCTGATGATGATGAGGATGATGATGATGATGATGATGAAGATGGCTATGACGAGTATGATGAGGATGATGAAGATGCTGATTATGATGACGAAGACACTGATCATCGTGACCATGATCATATGATGAAAATGGTGATGGGGAGGATGATGAAGATGGCGATGATGATGACTAATGAAGATGATGATGATGGCGATGTGTTACAAATTCGCCATCATCTTCATCATCAACATCATAGTCATCATCATCATCATCATCATCTCCATTAGTCATTATCATCATCATCATCATCATCATCAACATCATCATCAACATCATCATCATCATCATCATCATCATCATCACGATCATCATGATCTTCATCATCATCGTCATCATCATCATGACGAAGATGATGGTGATGATGATGATGATGATGACGATGAAGATGGTGATGATGATGATGATGACTACTGGAGATGATGATGATGTTGATGATGAAGATGATGACGAATATGCTGCACATCATCCTCATCCTCATCATCATCTTCATCATCATCTTCATCATCATCTTCATGATGATGATTATGATGATGATGATGATGATGAAGATGACTATGATGAGTATGATGAGGATGATGAATATGCCAATTATGATGACGAAGACAATGACCATCATGACCATGATCATATGATGATGATGGTGATGGTGAGGATGATGAAGATGGCGATGATGATGACTAATGAAGATGATGATGACGAATATGATTATTTTGATGATGATGATCATATTCATCATCATCTTCATCATCGTACTCATATTCATCATCATCCACCACCACCACCATAATCATCACCATCCTCATCCTCACAATGATGATGATGATGAAGATGATGACGATGATGATTGTGATGATGATGATCATGTTGTTGATGATGATGAGAATGAGGATGATGTGTTGCATATTCATCATCATCATCATCATCATCATAATCTCCATTAGTCAACATCTTCATCATCATCATCATCATCATCTTCATCATCATCATCATCCGCATGCTATTCCTCACAATGATGATGATGATGACAATGATGAAGATGATGATCATGCTATGGATCATGTTGTGGATGATGATGAATATGATGATGATGTGCTACATATTCGTCATCATCTTCATCATCAACATCATCATCATCATCAATCATCATCATCATCATATCCATTAGTCATCATCATCATCATTATCACCATCTTCATCATCATCATCATCATCATCATCACCATCTTCATCATCAACATGATCTTCATCACCATCGTCATCATCACCATCATCATCATCATACTCATATTCATCATCATCCACCACCATCATCATCATCATCATTATCATCATCCTCGTCCTCACAATGACGTTGATGATGAAGATGATGACGATGATGATGATCATATTGTTTATAATGATGAAGATGATGATTAGGATGATGTGCTGCATATTCGTCATCATCTTCATCATCAACATCATCGTCATCATCATCATCATCATCATCATCATCATCTCCATTAGTCATCATCATCATCACCATTTTCATCATCATCATCATCTTTGTCATGATCTTCATCATCATCATCATCATCATCAGATCATCATGATGAAAAACCTTATTTTATTGCAATTGTGATTCCACTTACAGCAAATGAACACTATTTGTAAAATCTTCCACGATGAGGAGGCCCTCCATGACTACTTGATTAGATCCTTTACATCTCATCATCTTCATCCTACAATGAGACAAAAAATAAAAGGTGCCTTAGATTTTGATTAATACAGCAATGTAAAGAAGAGTGCTCTGCATATTACACGAATCCAAGCTTAAATACCTTGTGTGCTATGCTTTTATAGCCTTCCATAGGGGTGGGAGTATCAAGACTGTTATCCTTCCCCATAAATTAACCAGGCAAATATTTCCTAGCAAATAAAACTAACCATCAAAGTGCATTTTGTCACATCTGCATCGCCCTAAGAGAATAAAATATGATGGTAATTATGAACAAATCTGACATACTACGATCTCACAATAATGGCACCTCCGAGCAGTCTTTATACAACATTAATATATATCTACTATGTATTTAACTATTCTTGATGTAATACATATGTTTCTAGCTGAAAATTAAATTAAGGTTTTGAAATCAAAATACACAAATTTGTAAATATACCCTTAAACCCCCAAACATCTAGAAGCACTTAAATGCACTTAGGGATTATGGGTTAGAAGCAATGTTCAAATTTGAACCCTTCTGAGCCCTTCCAAAGGGTTCTAGCCCTTCAAAAAAAATTTAAAATCTGAATTTTTCCCTTCCAATCAAGAAGGAAATAATTTATATCAACATTTCAAAAGAAGGGTAACATTTGAAATTACCCATCCATATAAATTTCACATTAAATCATTTCTATGTTCAAATTCTTATGCTATAAAAATCGACTCATTATTCAAAATATTAGAAATATCATAAATTATAATCACTCACTCATTCACATCATGCACTCACTCCTCAATTGTGCAAGATGATGAGTGAACATTGAAGACTACAAGGCACTGACCATTGGAATTTGAGTCTGACTCCCGAGTCACCTCGGGATGAGATCTAATGTGCAACAACGTGTCAACGACTACGATTGTAACAACAGAGAACCACTACTAGTCTACTACTAGGCCCAAAATGAGCTCGAAACTTTGTGCCTACTACCTATGTGAACATGGCTACCAATGTCCACTCGTTTTTCATCAAAATGATATTAAAATGGCTGGTTTGATGAGTCCTCCTCTACAAGACTTAATTTTCTGTATGGATGTCATGGACTCATGACAACTATAAACAACACTCAATGGCATGCAACTACAAACAATGGCATGTAGCTAGGACCACAAACTATGTAGAGGTTGATTCATGCATTGATATACAGAGGCGGCACTGGGAACATGATATGGAGAGACAATGTGTCAGAAAAAAAAAAAAAAAAAATTGGACCAAAGAACCACAATGGTTATTAATATAATTAAAAAATAAATAAAATTGGCTCAGGACTAGTCTTCAATTTGATGGGTGGCATGATCATGATGTAATCTCCCTCCATCCTTCCAAACATATGTGGTTTCTCAGCACATTTTTCTTCGACGCTTGCCACCAAAACATGTGTAAAAATTACCTATGTTTACATCCTCTTCTCTTTCAATCCTCCTCTCATAGTCATAACTAAGGATTATTATGCATGCACATCCTCACCTTATAATATCAATTGGGTCAAGGCATAGAAACAACCATAAAATATCAAATGTGTCAAGACGCAAAGAGTAAGAGACAACTATACTTAAGTCTTATATTAAATTTACCATATAAGTCTTGAATTGACACCATCAACTAAGATTTGACACGTTGGATTGTTGCGATCTTCTTATCACTCCTTACCAATGTGATTATAAGGCACTCTTTGAAGGTCAAGTCCATAATTTTAAGTCTTATTCCTCATTCTCGTCCCTTTTGGTAAGACAATAAGGAGTGTAGTGGCCCGCATCAACATTGAAAATGGTTTCAACATAGAGGTAGATACATTCATTCTTTTAATAAAATAACTTAAATTTCATGCCAGTGACTACGAATTCATCGAATCGTGGATTGTTACAAAACAAAGGAAATTTTAGAGCTTCGAGCTCTTAATTATTCACAACTAGAATTTTCTCAAATTGAGCCATTAACAAACTTCCTTTGGTGTTCTGGTTCAATTTAAAAGGCATATTATCAAGACTCAAACATGCAACAAGTTGCAAGGCTCCAGTTGACTTAGGATTGATTCCATTTCCCCTCCATTCCGTACTTGTATGTTGTCACAACAAGTGTTGAACAACAAAATTTCATTCCCCAGCCCCTGTGATGCTAGCGTTGCTAACTTAATTGGTATGGAGGAATTTGTTTAATGTTTTCTAAGATATGTATTATTTTTTCTTAGGTGCCCAATGTCCATCATTCTTACATCTCTCAGGATTGAATGGCTACCCTCTCTTTGGTTTGAATTAAGTTTTTGGTTGGTTTTATATGTATTTTTTGGTTGTAGGTTTATTATAGCCTCGTTTTTCTTAGTGGTCTCCTTTTGTACATAGTTAACAATAAGTAATTTTCTCATGGTTCTAGTTTTATTTTAAGATTATATCTAGTTACAAGTCCTGCACTATGCCTAAGATCACGTGGATGCCCCAATATGGTTATTTCATAGTTTTAGTAGTTTTTAATGTATAATGAAGTGTGCTCCAACATGCAAAATGCAACTGAATTGTTGTTATTTTAATGAGATGTAAAATTAATGTTACATATATGTCAAATTAATGTGTTCAAATTAGGTTTTATTGCAAAGATACCATTTTTTCATTTAGATATTAACTAACTAAGATTGTAAAAATTTAGATGGGCAATATTTTTTTTTTACATTTTTGGGAGAAGAGTTTAGTTAGTTTATACTTGTCAATTGAAGTACAATTATTTATATTGCCCTTCATCTTTGAAGCACTCCAAGAACAAATTCCCTTCCGATTGAAATTAAGATCCACCCTTCAAATTTGATCACTGGTTAGAAGAGGTCCTAAAGGCCTTTATGGGGGAGGGGCTATTTATGTGGAGGGGCTCTAGGCATAACCCAACACATTTATATTTGTTGGGACATAAATACAATGAAATTTACCCACCAACCATTGCAACATTAAGCAAGGACGCGCATGCTCTAGAGGCGTGTGCGCATCCCTGTTGAACATAAAATTTAGAAAATCACCTGCGTTATTTCTCCCGCATTTGTTTCTCATTCATCGTGTTTTGTTCGCTGGTTTCACGCACAGTCTAACAAGCATTTTCATGGTAGATTGAATTCATACACCATTTGGATAAAATACACAATATTTGGGGCTCTATTTGGCTCTTTGTATTGAATACCCACCTATTGGTCTCTATTTGGATCAATTGAGTGAATACACAATAGTTGGACTCTATTTGGCACCTTGGATTGAATTATCATGCTACTTGGATACACATGAATTCTTCTTACATATAGTGGACACATCAAAAGAGCATTTGACATTTGAAGCAAAGAGAAATCATAATCCTTGAGGTATGGTGAAAATTTGATCTTGTTAAATGTAATTTAGTCTTCATTCACTTGTTTGAATGGCATCTATTTTGGTTTTTCCTCATGAATTGTATGATAGATATATTCTAGTCTTCTTAATCTTCAACATAGACAATAAAAACATCCTACCAAAAAAAAACTACAACATGCACCAAGCAATGCTTTCAACCTTTCATGAAGATAATAAAAAAAAATTACTTGCATCACCACCAATAACATTTCATAATCACATTCCTCCATCTAGTAGACAAACATATGTTGAATTCCTCATGGTTTCACTACAACAACTCACACAAACACCTAAACAATTGAAAACTCTTAGTCTTTTGGGGCTATTTTCCCGCATCCATACCATGAAAATGAAGTAAATATGAGCTTCTCCCTTGTAGGGAATTTGCTGGATACTAACATCCCATACCACCATCCAATACCATCCTACTGAGTTCCTAGATGTGATGTTGTAACTTTATATGTAGGGCATTCCCAATAGCTTTTAAGATTATATGAAAACATTATCACTAGATGTTGTTGTACATAATCAATTTCTACATCGAGCTTTAATAATCATGCACATCGAGTTTTAATATCTTATTTGTTGTTCATTCTTGCAGGGGTCATATTTTTGTTTTTCCAAAAGCGCATTGAATATGGGAAATAGATGTAATAATCAAAGAAAGTCTAGAAGGAAGCCGCTGCCCCCTGAAAAGGCCCATGAGATAAGAGAAAAGGCCAGGTTGTACATACAAAACCGTAAAAATCAAAATGTTAGTGCCTTATATCCATCAAAAAGCAATGACAAAGTGGTTGAAGTCAATCAAATCTTGCTTGATGTCGAGTATGAAGGGATGGATGTTGAACAAGTTCTTAACTAGCAACTAGCCCAAGAAGAGCACCCACCTGGCGAACACACTCCATTGTAGGACCAATTACTGAACAAAGGGCCACAACAAACCATTGACGAGACTCGTACTTCCTTGCCGACTTCCTTGCCTCAACTATCAACCAGATGACGAAGAACTCCCAGACATATTCGTGTGGATGAAAGTTCATTTTCAGGACTTGAAGGTAAGATGCCGAAACGCACTATTGATTTCCATTTTAACAAGATAATCAAAGATTTTTTTGAATCCAAAATCGATGCAGCAAAATGTCAATTGTTTCTTTCTTTGTTAAAATCACATTGTCTAGCTGATGTTAGGAGAATTTTGTGCATAAAGGTAGTTAGAAGTTCAGAGGCCAACAATCATGTTGTTAGAGATCTACAATCTGCATTTAATTTGATTGGAAAAACTTCTCGCACAAAATATTTTAATGCGGCCCGTCATGTACTATCGGAATCGATTGTAGACAAATCCACAAGGCAACGTCGCCTACTATCACACACATGTAAAATCTTTAAAGTAGATAGAAAGACTCTTCAAAAGTATTATGCCATTAGAGAAAAACTTGAGACCCCAGGACAAAAAGATTGTTGGGCCTTTGTTGGTAGGTTACCTCTTTAGACATGAAGCTCATTGATGCTATTAAAGAACTAGTGCAAAATTTTTGGCATGATAACACTAGACCATCATCGAATCAAAGAGATGTTTTAAAGTTCAGAAAAGGTGTTAGGGGGGTGAACCCCATGTCAAGCACTTCCTTTACGCCACACAAATAGAACTCTATGAGAGGTTCAAGAATGAGCACACACAAGTGAACTTGGGCCAAAGGTCCTTCGAAAAATGCAAACCCTGGTATGTTAGAATTTGCATTGACCACAGTACATGTTGTTGTGGATACCATGTAGAATTTGAGTACTATTATGATACATATAGACATATAATTTGTGGTTTGCATACTAACATTGTGCAGGATTGTCTTTCGTTACAACCACCGAATGCATCCAGAGAATTTATACATAGCATAATGTGTCGAAGTCCTGAAGGACAAAAATATTATAAAAGATCATGTTTATATGGGACGTGTTCCAGTTGCAGTGGATTTGCATTATTGAGCTTCTGCATCCACGCAACCGCGGAGCATGAATTTGGGAGGATGTTAGTAGAAATGTAGAACTTCTAGTACATAACATATCAAGTAGATAGTTCGAAGGAAAGCAAAAAAATTGCATTGGTGAAGTCACAAGTAATCTAAGTTTGCATGCTTTCATACTATACATGTTGAATTTGTACATATATATTCAGATTGAAAATGTCACGTTGTATTAATGCCCTTGGTTTTGTGGCACCAGGTACAAATTTGTGATTTCATGAAGGAATTCTACCAAAAGACCGAGCATTATGTACAACACATCCATGTAGTACGATGGTAGGATGAACAGTATAGACAGTGCAGGGACACCTTTCCCAAGGGCACAATATTGTTGGTTGTGGACTTTGTGGAAAATTATACCCTACAGCCACAGAATGAGATTCAAAGTTAATACTACCATTCAGACCAAGTTAGCATAATGGTCTATATCACGTACAAGCACGTGCCAGAGAGCAGCAACGACATGAGGATAATATTGAAAGAGACCAACTTCTACATCAGTGATGACATGTGCCACGACCTACATTATGTGCAGCATTGCTTCAAACTTTTCTATGATCATCTGAAGGAGAGAGGGATACATATGGATCAGCATTGGATATGGTCAGATGGTTGTGCAGGCCAGTTCAAAAATGCACGTGTTTTCCAGTGGTTGAGTATGTTGCACAAGACTTATGATGTGATGCATGTATGGAACTATTTTGAGATCGAGCATGGAAAGGAAGAGTATGATGGGGCTGGAGCATGTCTCAAAACTGCCCTACGAAGGGAGGAGATGAGGTGCATGGGAGGCCCTCATATTCGGAATGCCGAATCCACAGTTCGATGGTGCAAAGAAAAAATGTCAGATCGAACCACAAAGCAACACATACCAACAGGTAGAGGACATGTTGTCAGAAATTTTTGGAATGTAGTTGATATAGATTGATCGTGTTCTTATAGTTGTAGTACTGTGCAAGGCACTCGTGGATTTCATTCGGTTCTAAGCTCAAACAATCCTTTATTTGAAATATGGACGTGGAAACTTGCTTGCTTTTGTGGGTCTTGTAGCAGTTGTGAGTGGGATGAGTGCGGATCAATGGATTGGGTTGATGAATGGGATCATGTATCACTTGCAATCGACGCACGTGCAGTTGTTGAAACAATCCAGTTAAAGGAAGGCCAATCCTCTATTTCGAATGAATATGATCATATATCTGATCTTGTACAACTAGGTAAACATTTCTGCATGCATATCCCAGTTCCCTCCTTGTTTTTGTAATTATCCAAGTTATCAAACCACTGCTTGTTGGAATATGACCTTAAAATGCATTTTTGCAGGACACATCTATGCAGTTGTCACCCTGACATATAGTGCAATTGCGACGAATTATTGGTCGGCGCAATGCATCCAGTGGAAGCAAACCCTCCTCGCATCATTAACGGATAGTGAAGGCATAACCTTTTCGACTAGCTCGATGGTTGTTCAGGGGGAATATCTTACAGTGGATGGAAAGGGACCAAAGAGCAATGGCTACACATACACAGATTATAGACCAGGGTCGCGGGTGTATCACTTTACGCACTTGATCGTGGGTACAAACATCCAACTATAGACAATGTCAACAAAGTCATCAAACAAGGTACACTACTTACTACCTCATGCGGAGCATGAGAGGTTGTTCAAGACAATAAAAAACTGAGAGGATCCAGAAGGCCTAATTGACTGAGGTACATATTATAGCCATGTGATTGTTTATTCGTGCACGGTTAATGTTATTCATGTTAGATGGTTTATTTGATATCATGATCTTATATCATTTATTTGATGTCTGATTTATGATTTATATCCATGCGATTGTTTATTCATGTATGATTAACCCTAGAAGCACTAATATAACCCTACAAACATAATCTAGCCCTAGAAATGCTAGAAAGCTAAACTAACCCTAGAAACACTAATCTAACCCTCAGAAACTAATCTAGAATCCTAGAAACATAATCTAGCCCTATAAATCCTAGAAAGCTAAACTAATCCTAGAAACACTAATCTAACCCTCTGAAACTAATCTAGAATCCTAAAAAAATAATCTAGCCCAAGAAATCCTAGAAAGCTAAACTAACACTAGAATTACTAATCTAACCCTCAGAAACTAATCTGGAATCCTAGAAACCTAATGTAGCCCTATTAACCTAATCTAGCCCTAGAATCTGTGACCCACCACACGTACCCTCAATAGGGGGTATTTGGACTCCAAGTGGGATAGGATCATTATTAGAAGGGTTTGTTACCCAATCTATTAAGGGCCCAAGTCACATTGAGTCATTTTCAGTCTTATATAGCCTATATGCTGCCAATCAAATGCAAAAAAATCCAGTTGGGATAACACTTGTTATCTTACACACTCTAATTAACCTCTAGGCAAAGCAATGGCCATTGCTCTGCAACCTGTGAAGGTTGCGCACGAAAAAAACTAAGTGCTACTAATCAGAGGAGGGTAGTTGTCATTGGATTGGGAGTAGTCACTTCCTTTGGTCATGATCCAGGTACTTTATAGGGAAATCTTCTTCAGGGACAGAGTGGTATCGGTGATATTGAGAGCTTTGATTGCTCTGATTTTGCAAGTGTAATTGGCATCAATGCGATTCATTTGCTTCCTCTCATTTACAACTCTTTTGAATTTTTCTACTTGACTTGTAAATGTGGAATAGTCCACCAAGTCAAAGGGTTTTTCCTCATCATGATCTCACCAAGAGCCACATACACAAAAACCCCCCATCTATTACAGTTATTCTTCACAGCTGCAAAATCCCAACAATGACATAATAATTGGGAATCACATTCAACTCAAGCACATCATTAGTAGTACTTATTTGCAACTTTTCCATGATAATTCTTTCATAAAACATAATATTAGTAGCATCTTGTAGAATATTTTCTCATTATATGGTGCATTGCATCAACCCAATAGACAATGACTACTATTTTGCAACAAATAACCTCCAAAAAACATAGAACCAATGACATCATAGAAAAACCATAGAACATAGAAACACACTATGTAACATAATTATCAATGAAAAATATACTTTATTATATGTTAATACTCTTATCCTACAAATGAAACTTCCCAATATTTTGTTGCTTCCAGTTCTCTTGTCAGATTCATTAGAAAATATAGGGAGATGTTTTTGAACAAAATTCAATGAAATTGCACATTTATTACATGTATATGTACAAAAAGAGAAGTTGAGAGAAAATCTCTTAATAACTTAACACTCAACCTAAACACAAAGATATTATAAAAATTAATCATAAAAATACTCACCTAACACATACTTAGCTGAGATAATATCTCAATTATATCAACATCCACTTAGTTAGGCTCATAACAACCACATCCACCCTGTGATACCTCATGTATACATCCACTTAACTTATGTGCACAAAATTCAACCATATGTGAACCCATCATATAACACCTTACCTAATCTAGTAGGACAATCACTCATTAGAACCATGAAGTAATAGGTCATAGTATACATATGAAAAATTCTTCATCTTTGCACTTGTATCCTAATCCATTAGCATACACCAAATATACTTGAAAACATTGCATTATCAACCCTCACCCAAACCCTAGCACTAACCCTCACCCAAACCCTAGCACTAAACCATCTCCTTCATCATCACCATCACCATCACCATCACTCTCTGCCTCATCATCATTGACTCTACCTCTAACCCTAATTCAATTTCCTTCTATAACCCTAGCCCTAACCCTCACCCAGACCCTAACACTAAGCCATCTTCTCCATCCTCACCATCACCATCACTGTCACCATAAACGTCTTCATCATCACCACCATCTCCATCATCATCATTGACTCTACCTCTAACCCTAATTCAATTTCCTTTTATAACCCTAGCCCTAACCCTCACCCAAACCCTACCACTAAGCCATCTTCTCCATCCTCACCATCACCATCACTGTCACCATCAACATCTTCATCATCACCACCATCTCCATCATCATCATTGACTCTACCTCTAACCCTAACTCTAACTCCAACTCTAACTCTAACTCCGGGTTCCTCCTCAAAGACTCCATCATCATCATCTTCATGACCATCGCCATCACCATCACCATCACCATCAAACTCTTCATCATAATCTCCATCATCATCATCATACGTGCCCGGTGGGTGATTTTCCAGAGTTGACCCCCATGTGCAAAAATTGCACACTCCCTCACTGAACAAAACCCTAGTTTCCAAGATGGACGTACAAGATGAGGGTGGGGCCACCATGATCGAGGGGAGGGGAACCCCTAGCACTATCCCAGTGTGTTGGATCCAACGGAGTCAATGGTTCGTCGATCCGATCCACGGTCTCCATTCTATGGCTCGTCCCATCTCGCATCCAAAAGGCCTTCAAGGACACCTACTGGATACCTGTTGGGGTCGTAGAATTCCAACCGTGCAACAAAACCGTGTTCCAGGGAGTCTTGCAAGTGTGTCTAGGTAGGTTCCGGCTGGGAATGCTAGCCACAAGTGCCCAGTGGGTAATTTTCCAGAGTTGACCCCCGTGTGCAAAAATTGCACACTCCCTCACTGAGCAAAACCCTAGTCTCCAAGATAGACGTACAAGACGAGGGTGGGGCCACCAGGATGGAGGGGAGGGGCACACCTAGCACTATCCCGGTGTGCTGGATCCAACAGAGTTGACGGTTCATTGATTCGAGCCATGGTCTCCATTATATGGTTCGTCCCGTCTCACATCCAAAAGGCCTTCAGGGACAGCTACTGGATACCTATCGGGGTCATAGAACTCCAATTATGCAACAAAACCAGGTTCTGGGGAGTCCTGCAGGTGTGTCTAGGTAGGTTCTAGCTGGGAACGCTAGCCACAAGTGCCTGGTGGGTGATTTTCCAGAGTTGACCCCCATGTGCAAAAATTGCACACTCCCTCACTGAGCAAAACCCTAGTTTCCAAGATGAACGTACAAGATAAGGGTGGGACTACCGGGCCAGAGGGGAGGGGATCCCCTAGCACTATCCCGACGTGATGGATCCAACGAAGTTGACGGTTCATCAATCTGAGCCACGGTCTTCATTCTATGGCTCATCCTGTCTCACATCTAGAAGGCCTTCAGGGACACCTACTGGATACCTGCCGGGGGCTTAGAACTCCAACCGTGCAACAAAACAAGGTTCCGGGGAGTCCTGTAAGTGTGTCTAGGTAGGGTTTGGCCGAGAACGCTAGCCACAAGTGCCCAGTGGGTGATTTTCCAGAGTTGACCCCAGTGTGAAGGCCATGCCAAATTCGCTAATGGGGGCCATTTCTTGACCGGAGGGCCCCGGGCGTGCATGGCCACTGTGGACAGGTCCAGAATGGCTAGGTAGACTTATGGGAGGCAATGAAATCCAAGTCCTCTAGCCAGTTTGCGTTGCGTGACCCCGGGTCAAATCCTCCAAGTGTCCCTAAATGACCCCGGGGTTCTCAACTAGAATGTTTGTAGCAATCGAACCATGGCTCAGTTCACGAATCCGTTGATTTTGTTGGGTCCGGGACAGCATGTTTCAGCTAGGGGACCCCCTACAATGTCCCCCGAAGACCCAGAAGCAGTGCCAACGGGCCATCTCTGGAGCTACGGTTTTGCTCAATGAAGGCCATGCCAAATTTGCTAAAGGGGTCCATTTCTCGACTGGAAGCCCCCTGACGTGCATGGCCACTGTGGATAGGTCCGCAATGGCCAGGTGGACCTGTGGGAGGCAACGGAATCCAAGCCCTCTCGCCAGTTTTGGTTGCGTGGCCTTGGGTCAAATCCTCCAAGTGTCCCTGAACAGCCCCGGGGTGCCGGACTAGAATGCCTGTAGCACCCGAACCATGGATCGGTTCGCGAATCCATCGATTCTAGTGAGTCCAGAATGACAGGTTTTAGCTAGGGGACCCCTCACAGCGTCCCCCGAAGACCCAGAAGTGGTGCCAATGGGCCATCTCTGGAGCTAGGGTTTTGCTCAGTGAAGGCCATGCCAAATTCGCTAAAGGGGCCCATTTCTCATCCGGAGGCCACCGGGCATGCATGGCCACTGTGGAAAGGTCCACAATGGCCATGTGGACCTGTGGGAGTTGACGGAATACAAGTCCACTCGCCAGTTTGGGTTCTGTGGCCCTAGAGAAAATCCCCATCACTGAGCAAAACCCTAGCTCTGGAGATGGCCCATTGGCACTGCTTCTGGGTCTTCGGGGGACGCTGTGGGGGGTCCCCTAGCTGAAACCCATTGTCCCAGAACCACCAGAATCGACAGATTTGCGAACCAAGCCACGATTCGTGTGCTACGACCATTCTAGTCGGGCACCCCGGGGCCATTCAGGGCTAGTTAGAGGATTTGACCTGGGGCCATGCAACCCAAACCAGCAAGAGGACTTGGATTTCATCTCCTCCCATAGGTCCACCTTACCATTGCGGACCTATCCATGGTGGCCTCGCACACCCGGGGGCCTCCGGTCGAGAAATGGCCCCCTTTAGCGAATTTGGCATGGCCTTCACACTAGGGTCAACTCTAGAAAATCACCCACCAGGCACTTGTGGCTAGCATTCCCAGTCGGAACCTGCCAAGCCACACCTGCAGGACTCCCGGAATCTAGTTTTGTTGCATGGTTGGAGTACTATGCCCCTGGTAGGTATCCAGCAGGTGTCCTTGAAGGCCTTCTGGATGCGATACTGGACGAGCCATAGAATGAAGACCATGGCTCAGATCGACGAACTGTTGACTCTGTTGGATCCAGCACACCGGGATAGTGCTAAGGGTACCCCTCCCCTATGGCCTGGTGGCCCTGCCCTAATCTTATACATCCATCTTGGAAACTAGGGTTTTGCTCAATGAGGGAGTGTGCAATTTTTGCACACGGGGGTCAACTCTGGAAAATCACCCACTGGGCACTTGTGGCTAGCATTCCCAGCTGGAACCTACCTAGACACACCTGCAAGACTCCGTGGAACCCGGTTTTGTTGCATGGTTGGAGTTCTACGACCCCCGGCAGGTATTCAGCAAGTGTCCCTGAAGGCCTTTTGGATGTGATACAGGACAAGCCATAGAATGGATACTGTGGCTCGGAGCGATGAACTATAGACTCCATTGGATCTAGCATGCCGGGATAGTGCTAGGGGTGCCCCTCCCCTCTGGCCCAATGGCCCCACCCTTGTCTTGTACGTCCATCTTGGAAACTAGGGTTTTGCTCAGTGAGGGAGTGTGCAATTTTTGCACACGGGGGTCAACTCTGGAAAATCACCCACCAGGCACTTTTGGCTAGCGTTCCTAGCTGGAACCTGCCTATACACACTAGCAGGACTCCCCGAAACCTGGTTTTGTCGCATGGTTGGAGTTCTACAACCCCGGCAGGTATCCAGCAGGTGTCCCTAAAGGCCTTTTGGATGAGAGATGGGACGAGCCATAGAATGGAGACCATGGCTCGGATCGACGAACCGTCGACTCCGTTGGATCCAGCATGCCGAGATAGAGGTGGGGGTACCCCTCCCTTCTATCCTGGTGGCACCGCCCTCGTCTTGTACGCCCATCTTGGAAACTAGGGTTTTGCTCAGTGAGGGAGTGTGCAATTTTTGCACACGGGGGTCAACTCTGGAAAATCACCCACTGGGCACTTGTCGCTAGCGTTCTCGGCTGGAACCTACCTAGTCACACCTGCAGGACTCCCCAAAACCCGGTTTTGTTGCACAGTTGGAGTTCTACGCCCTCGGCAGGTATCCAACAGGTGTCCTTGAAGGCCTTCTGGTAGTGAGACGGGACAAGCCATACAATGAAGACCGTGGCTCGGATCGACAAACTGTCAACTCCGTTGTATTCAGCACATCGGGATAGTGGTAGGGGTGCCCCTCCCCTACGGCCCGATGGCCCCACCCTCATCTTGTACGTCCATCTTGGAAACTAGGGTTTTGCTTAGTAGGGAGTGTGCAATTTTTGCACACGAGGGTCAAATCTGGAAAATCTTCCACCGAGCACATATGATGATGATGATGGTGATGATGATGAAGATTTTGACGATGATGGTGATGGCAATGGTGATGGTCATGAAGATGATGATGATGGAGGCTTTGATGAGGAACTTGGAGATTGAGTTAGAGTTGGACTTAGAGTTAGGGTTAAAGGTAGAGTCAATGATGATGATGGAGATGGTGGTGATGATGAAGACGTTGATGGTGACGGTGTTGGTGATGGTGAGGATGGAGAAGATGGCTTAATGCTAGGGTTTGGGTGAGGGTCTGCTAAGGATCGTCTAGACATGGATCAAAGATAAATTATTGAAGATTTCTCAAGTTCATGTGAGACATATACTAATGGATGTCATTCTTTCTATGTTGGTGACATGGATATCTACATTGGATATCCTACCGCAAGCTTACATTCTCATGTTCTTGAATACCTTGTAGCAGTGGAAGAAGAAGTAAGACCAATCTCATCCTCACCACTTGTACTTCATGAGGTTGATCACATGATCGAGGGAGAGGTTGTATCTCATGAGCCTACTTGCATTGAAGGGCCACACAAGATGAGCAACAAAAAGATTCAAGAGGCCATACACATTCTCCATGACACTCATGCATTGGTGTCAAATTCTTATTGGAGAATCTCTTCATTGGAGGATCCATCGTTCCTTGAAGACATGGATAAGATTTAGAGAGTGATGAGAATCATCAATGGTAACTTTTTTTATTTTCTTTATAAAAGGAATGATTTATTTGAGCTTGTTAGTGTATTACATGGGGACTACTTGAATGTTAATGAAGATAATGACAACTTAAACAAAACTTAATTTCCACCTAGGATTCTTTGGAAGAATCCAAGATCCATATTAAGAAACTTAATGTAATGTTTCAAGGTTCATATTTGCACTCCTATTCTTTTGATTGTACACATTGTTCTATGGAGGATTCTCATGACATGATGGATCATGTGAAAAATATTGGTTTTCATGTGCTTGATGAATGTGATGACATGGTAGAGGATTGCCAGGCACTTGTTTTGGAGCATGATTTTCCTATGGAGGGAACACGTTTTGCACTTTTTGAGGCACATAGTCCTACTACCTTGGATCCATCTCTTGAAGACGCTTTCACACTTTTGGAGAAATTGCATAATCCCATGATAAGTGAACCAACCAAGGATGAGACTTTTGCACTTCTCAGCTTGGAGGATGAGTTGGTTCATGTTCCTTCATCTTACCCTTCCTTATATTGCATCATACATCAAAAATAAATTTGGGTGAAGGGTTTCTTTTTATTGGTGCCATATGAGGAGTGTGAGACTCCTACACTACATGATGAATCTATGATGAGTACACCACATTCTCTTTTGCATAATAAGTATCCATTGCTCTCATTTGATGACTCTAACATACATGGATGCACCTATGATGTTCACTTGATTCACTTGAACACTCATGATTTTCCTTGCTCCTTGCTTAGTTCATTTGATTGGAGTCCAACTTCATCCAATACTTGGGTGAAGAGATAAATGATTGGAGAAAATTCTTATTGGTAGCAACATGCTTTGTTATTTCTTGATGATACACTATGTATTGATCGGGTGCACAAGTGTTGGTACCCTGGAATCCCATACTTGCTAGATTGGTTCTTGATGACAATGCGCACTAGGAGAGTCCGCAAGCAGTGGGACCAAGGAATTGTTGATCATTGGCAGCTCATTGTGAGCACATTTTGGTTGGTTGGATTGACTCCAAGCAAGCCTCTTCTCTTCCCCATGGGTTCATATTTGCATCATATGGTGATGGTTTCCTACATGGGAAACATATTTTTGGATGGACGTATGTTTTTCTTGTAGGGTGTTATGATGAATCCATGTGACTCTTATGCATTACATAGGAGAATATATATTGCACTTTGTATTCTTGAGGATGGCTTGGGATCCTAGCATATTTATTTAGTCTTCACTATATCCATGGTATGATGGTGGAACAGATGGGGCGATGCTTTGAGAGGATGATTCTCAAGGTGTAGTTGGGTAAATTTCAGAGATATAGTTGATGCACACTTCAATGTTCACTTGTGATTTCCCATATGTCGGATCTTATGGAGTTCATGTGTGGTCCACATAGTGCTGACTTCGTTCATCACTAAGGTTGGAGGCACTTAGTGATGTGATGGTACTCCCTCATTTTTGTTATGGTTTCTTGAGGACAAGAAAATCAGGAGGGGAGGAATTTTCATGTCCCCAAATTTTTCATTGGATCACAATGGCCTTTTAGAACCACTTGGCCATGTTCATGAGAGTTTGTCAAATTGGTGCTAAGGGTCAAATAATTTCTAAAGCATGACATCCCAGTTAGTAATAATGCAAAATTAGATCCAAATGGACAAGGTCGGTCACATGAAGAGTAAATTCCCAATCCAAAGTTCAAATGGATATAAGTAATATTATTTCGGAATTTAGATATATCTTAAGTTTTCCTTTGAACTAAAATGGGGTAAAATTTCCTAAGGAAAATTATTTAAATTGATGTAAAAGTTGGTCCAAGGTGTGAAAGGGACCAAATGATGATTAAGGGAGGTGCATTAATGTTTTACCAAGTATAAGGGACGTTTTGGGGGCAAATAGAAGTGTTTTCTCATGTAAAAGAGTGTTTCCTTAAAATAGGGGAAGCTAGTGGAGATCACTAATGAAGGAATAATGAAGGTTGGACCGAATTCAAATTTGAAGGGAAAGAAATGATCAAAAGTGGTTAGGACGACACCTTGGGTTGTGGAAATGATCAATGTTGGTTAGAAAAGGTCCAAGTGGTTTTTGTAGGGTGAATTACATGAGGAAGTGGTCAAATGGTGCATTGAATGTGGCCAATGTGGAATAAATCAAGGGTTATGTTACTCCCCATGGTTTTTCTACATGGTTTTTAGGTCCCATGGTATTTGCAAGTGGTTTTGGGGTTTCTCTGAAGCTATATAAATAGAAACAAGTGCACTTCACGAGGTTGGATAGTATTTTGTTTGAATCTTATTGAGATTTTTCTTGAGCGAATTCTGGTACTTGAGAGATGTATCCCTTGCTAGCAGTAGGAAGATGTGACCCTCTATTCATTTTATTGAGTGAAGCATCCAACTTCATTCACTTAGTGTCCTTGCATTCATCTACAATAGTATTTATCATATTTGTATGGTGGTGGCAAATCATATGCCGCATATTTTGAGGGTTAGGGCTAGGGTTATAGAAGGAAATTGAATTAGGGTTAGAGTTAGAGTCAATGATGATGATGGAGATGGTGGTGATGATGAAGACGTTGATGGTGAGAGTGATGGTGATGGTGAGGATGCAGAAGATGGCTTAGTGCTAGGGTTTGGGTGAGGGTTAGGTCTAGGGTTATAGAAGGAAATTGAATTCGGGTTAGAGTTAGAATCAATGATGATGATGGAGATGGTGGTGATGATGAAGACATTGATGGTGATGGTGATGGTGATGGTGATGGTGATGGCGACGATGGAGAAGATGGCTTAGTGCTAGGGTTTGGGTGAGGGTTAGGGCTAGGGTTTGGGTGAGGTTGATGGTGATGGTGATGGTGATGGTGATGATGATGGTGATGGTGGTGAGGTTGATGGTGATGGTGATGGTGATGATGGTGATGGTGATGGTTCTGTCTCACATCCAAAAGATGGAGATGGTGATGATGACAAAGATGGTGATGATGACGAAGATGGTGATGATAATGAAGATGGTGATGGTGGTGATGATGGTGATGGTGGTGAGGTTGATGGTGATGGTGATTGTGATGCTGATGATGAAGATGGTGACGTTGATGATGATGGTGATGGTGGTGAGGTTGATGGTGATGGTGATGGTGATGATGAAGATGGGGATGGTTCCGTCTCACATCCAAAAGATAGAGATGGTGATGGTGATGAAGATGGTGATGATGATGAAGATGGTGATGTTGATGATGATGGTGATGGTGGTGAGGTTGATGGTGATGGTGATGGTGATGATGAAGATGGTGATGGTTCCGTCTTGCATCCAAAAGATGGAGATGGCGATGGTGATGAACATGGTGATGATGATGAAGATGGTGACATTGATGATGATGGTGATGGTGGTGAGGTTGATGGTGATGGTAATGGTGATGATGAAGATGGTGATGGTTCCGTCTCGCACGTAAAAGATGGAGATGGTGATGGTGACAAAGATGGTGATGATGATGAAGATGGTGAAGTTGATGATGATGGTGATGGTGGTGAGGTTGATGGTCATGGTGATGGTGATGATGATGAAGATGGTGATGATGATGAAGGCGTTGATGATGATGGCGATGGTGATGAAGATGATGATGAAGATGATGAAGGCGTTGGGGAATTTATTTATATCCAATGTATTTGAATCTAAGAACCTCTCATGTGATTATAAAAAAATCAAGATTCCCTCAACCCCCAAACATGCCCTTTCAAAGAATTTTTTTTATCTTTGAGTGTGGTATGGGTGCCAACATGAGGTTTTGTCTACTAAGGATGGATCTTGGAGTCTTGACCATGGTTGGGGTGATGACAATGAGGTTCATATGACTCCAATGAATCTTCCATTGATCATGGGGTAAAATGATCTCTCAAGTATTATTGCATGTGAACTTGCACGTACCAAGCTACAAAAAATTTGTCACAGGAGTGGATTTGTCTATGTGAATAGATAAGTGAAAAGATTTTAGCAACAAGACCTATCAATTTTAACTTGGAAGTATGGGAAATGTTCAAAGTGGGATTGAGAGGCTTGATGGTGATTGTAGTAGTGGGCATCGTATTGGTGAGAATGATGACATGATAGTGGAATTAAACATTAATATGGTGACCTTGGAGCTTGCATCCTAGCCTAGAAACACGAGATCCTAGCCTAAAAACCCTAGTTGGTAGCATAAACCCTAGTTTGTATTCTAATCACAAAGAAACCCTATTATGTATCCTAAGATGTATCCCTAAATTATAATACATGTAAATATTAAATCATTTCCATTGTACATATATATTCATCTGCATACATTTGAATCCAAACCACTATACATATATATTCATCTGCATACATTTGAATCCAAACCACTATACACATATATGCATATATAAAATTAGATCGCTATCACATAATGATAAATTAAGGAAGTCCTAATTGTAAATGGTAGTGGATGTGATGGTCATCAAATCAAAGGTGGCTATATCTGTGAGTGAGAATTAATGAGCTAGCTATACATCGTGCTCAAGGTTGTCCTATTTGTATGGTGACAATTGATCAAGAAATGATTCCATAACTTGGTTATTAATTTGTTGCATGATCTTAAGTGGACAAAATGGTCAAAATAAATACTAGTGACGACATTTCATTATGTAGAGTATGGCCTTTTTAGATCTCATTATGTAGAGCTATTAAAAATCATGTTGGATCTCATTTTAACCTTTTGACGACAATGGACATTTTCTATTTTTAAGTGTTCTTTTCCTAGTACTCAAGTTCCCAATATATATCTTATGTGCCATGAGGTGTGATTTGTCCATCCGTTTATTCCGTTTGTTTTTAGATTAATTCTCACACATGATTTTGTTTGAGTTAGCCTATGTTTACAATGTTCTCTTAACATAGATACCGTTAGAATATTTTACATGTGGAAAGATAAACCAAGATTAAATACGATATCCAACTTCTCTTCTAAGATCTAGGTAAAACCCAAATTTACACAACATCACATCATGATACACACAACATGAGACAACCACATTAGACAATGAGATATATAAATCACATAACTGAAAATCCATGTACATCGAGGCTACAAAACTCATCCAAACATATACAATTTCTGGCGAATAGTGGAACATGGTTCCCAATGTACGTACAATGGCAACTCATGCCCTACACAAAATGCGACAACTCATGCCATAGATACAAAATACATGGCAACTTGTGCCGTAGATATAAAGTACATCAAAACTGGTGCACAAAAGTGCCACATCGTGGCTAATGTACATAACACGTGGCGTGTCAAGCATTGTGACCACCGCCGTCACTCCCATGTGCAGATCCAAAGTTGATCTTCCTACTATTTGAGCTACCAGTGCCTCGGGTCTTGGTCTGTCTAGGAGTAGACCGTCTCTCCAGGATCTGGAACAAATGATATAAGATACCGTCATTTTCAAGCATTTGCAACATTTACCACATTTATAAAACAAATGTAGAATTCGAATCTTAAATAAATCACCTCTGACATGAGTGGGAAATGCTGGGTAGGTGTCTTGGATCTACGGAGCCTCTCAGCAATTCCAGCCTACAACATTTAAAACAATCATTTCATTGAAAAGTCATAATTGCTTAAATTAATTTTTGTTAATGCATCAAAATATTTTCATAAATTAACTTGATTCTCACCATGAACACCTCCGGCAATGGACGTGGCTGGCCTTCTGGTCTAGTAGGTGGAGCAGATAGCCGGACAACCAACTCCGATGCAGTGATGGGGGGGGGGGTGGCGCAGATGTAGTGGCAACCACTGGAGATACTGATGAGGATATAGGAAGAGTAGATGCCACAATGGTGGCGGGAAGTGGGGATGATATGGTGGGATAAGACACGGTAGTATACGGTGGAGGAGGACCATGTGGACTAGGAACCCCTGCCAGCTGTAGAATAGAGGGTATCGAACAGAAAGGGTTACGGACGATGTGGAGGGATGGTGCATGGGAGGGTAGTCCTGCATGGAGGGAGGAGGATGGACAAATGGGAGGTTGTGGATGAAGAGGGGAAGGTGGAAGGAAGGGGGGGCATGGAGGAATGGGGGATGATGGATAGACATGGGGCGTGGATAAATTGGGGGGGATGTATGGACATAGAGGGTGGGTGAGTGGGGGAGGATGGATGGAGGGGGGAGTATGGTCGGAGAGGGGGGGATGGACGGAAGGGAGGGGGGTGGACATAGGGAGGGGTCTAGATCAAAGCGAGGGGGGGACTCATGGGAGAGGGTGGATACATAGGACTAAAATGTGGAGACACAATTGCTGGTGGAACCTACATATACATTTGTAATATCACAATTTAGTAAACAAACAATAAATTAAACCATAGTAAGTCGTAACAAATCAAATTAAAAGCATGCTTATAACTACACATTGTACCTATGTATATGGTGATGTGGCAGTCCCTGGCGGGAGTGGCTGATCACCATAGTCACAAAACACCTGTGGACAACAAAATGCATGCATGTTATGAACATGTTAAACAAGTCATTATCTAGGAAATCAAGATATTCAAAAACATTGTACGAACTATCAACGTGTATGCCATAAATATAAATACTTGAATAACATAAATGACATAAGTAATAACAAAATTGTGTCAGGTACTGAAAATACCTCCATGTGGGGTGCTGCAATTTCATTTGTAGCTACCATTGCTGCATCCAAGTTGGGAGATTCTACGTTCTCCCATCTCGGTGTATCAGCTCTGAATAACTGTACATTGAAATAATAGTTTAAGTCAAACAAAAATACTTTCAAAATACTTTACAAGTTATAAAGTAATGATTGAAAACACATTAAAAACAATGCTGACCTGATCCATATAACAACCCTTGATCGGGCCGAGGCAAGTGTGCATGCAATGGGGACAAAGATGTGGCATTGTCCCCGTCAAACTGGAATTCCCAGCATGGCTACCATCGGTCGTGGGTCTATCCTGGCCCTGTCGTAAAGGCCCTACACCTGGATCTCTATCAAGGTCACCCAACCTCTCCATTGTAGTCACTGCTACAAAGGAGGTGTGTTTGAGCAGACCACGTGCAACATTCCTCATTGCCACCTCGATCTGATCAAGCTTATCGGGCAACTGAGGTAGCTGGGGAGAGGGGTTGGGGTTGCGCCTCGGAGGTGGTGTCCCTCTCAGTGGGTTCCTCCTGGCAGCAGGTTGCTCTTGGGCAGAGCCACGCCCAACACCCTAGAACTTGGTTATGTCAAAATAGTTGACATGTAAACTGAGGCAAAACTCATCCCACAGTTGGCAAAGGAAGTACTATGCAACCTCCCTATTATTGCAGGGAGGTTTATCGTACACCATGAACCACCTCTGCATCCAATTGTCCCTCCACGGTTGGTAATGACACCAATCCATGTAGACAAGTAGCTTTGTAATGTTCAGTGGTTGGCCTGTTTTCGGCTCGCTGAACATACTATATAATTGGGCTTTTGAAATGTTCAAATCTTTTATTGCTTCCTTGGAGATTCCTGAGGAGTAGTACTCCCGCATCCTACCTCTAAATTGAGTCATGTCTGTCAATTGCTGGTGTGCATGTATGAGGGAGTCGATTGAGTTCTCAATTGTTGTTGCAAGAGACAATCGAGATGGTTCACCCGATTTTCTAAGTTCGTGAGTGTGCACTCGCATTTAATTTACATAGTGGTTAATATCATCTTGTTCAAAATTAGGTTGTGGGTTTTGGTTTTGTTCGACATTTGGATTGTGTTCACGGTTTTCTTCAGCATTGGGTCCAAGGTTTGGGTTTTCTTGTGTTCCACCGGACTCGGGGTTAACATCTTGTTCACTCATTGTCTCAGTTTACAATCTGCAATAGAAAATCGGTTCATTGTTTTCAAAATTTGAGAATTATTTACAATTAAATAAACAAAAAAAATAAAAAAATTGATACAAAGAATGAATAAAATGAAAACAAAACTTGATATTTACCTATCAATCGTCCTGTTGATGAGTTAGTGGGTGTTGTGGGGTGGTTTTAACGTTGATTTGGGAAACTTTGGTGCTTCAAGTCATGCGTACATGGAAGTGCAAGTCGCGCTCGAATGGACAATTGAACAATGTGGAAATTGGGCATTGTTTTTTTTTTTATTTAATAGAGGCGCGTGCGCGCCACTATTGCGTGCACACGTACGCGCTAGGGACGTGCACGCACCTTGATTCGGTACCGAACCTAGCGGTGCGTGAACGATTCCTTAGGTGCATACGTGCCATTTTTTTTTTCCGCTAGCATGCCCCCATTGCAACAGAGATGGGGACCATCTTTGTGCACCTGCCCTCAATTGGTTGTCACATTCCAACAATAATGGAACTGAACTATTAGCATATTGCTAAGAAAAAATTCATTATGGTATTTCATTCTGTAGAAGATGGATCCAGCTGCTAACAGCTTAATGTGGTGAAAGTAGCTAGCTTCACGAATTGTTACACCTTTTATACCTGCATTTCATTACAATCAATTTGTGTAGCATTGTGTTATAAGGGTGCTAATTTGCAGCCAGGTGAGTGTTTTTGTTTTTTTCAACTGCACATAGGCCATCCAGACCAGTAATGAGACTTACAGTAGATGCCTTATAGTAAAGTTTCCATAGCCATTACCGCAAAGCACCAAGACAAAAGACAAACAGAAGTTAAAGAGCATCCAACGAAGCAATTAACTTTCAGAAGAACCATACTGCCTTAATCTACTGTAGGGAAAATTTGCCTAATAAGTGTCAAGAATATATTCTTGAATTAGTCAATGATCAAATTGAGTAACTCACTCAATAGGGAATATTTTATTAACGCAAATCTCCCTCCTTTGTATAGCATTTGCTTTGTTATTGCTTACCTGGAGTGGTGAGCGTTAGGTGCCAGTGTTACCTTTTAGGTTATTTATTGTTATTAATACTTACCATTATGAGTTTGAGTTTGAACATGATCCTTATGGAGTGTGACCTTTACTAAGTCTGAGCATGAGCATTATGAGTCTAAGCCTACACCAATTTGATTCCGTCTAGTTCAGAGATGAAAATAATGATATAGAAAGGGGTAACTCGAATTCCGACATCTATTTGATAAATCTATTAGTGAACTAATAACATTGTGCCCCTCAAGCAACTCCTTCTTGTCTAGAATAAATTGCAATTGATCCAAAATAGGGAGATAGTAGACACTTGCGAAGTGCTCTCATTCTAAACTCAAATAGCCTGATGAGAAAGCCAAAGGCATCCAGAAAGAGTGAATAAATTTCAGAGGCTTCTGCTTCTTTAGTACGTGGACTTAAAAATAAATTCAACCCCAAAAAGGTGGATGAACCAGATAGATCTAAACTGCTAATGCAACCATAATTTCATATATTTTGCATAGAATCCCAATCCTACAGGGTTTAAACCGCCAATACATCCAAAACAACTAATTGTTTACAGGTACTCCTTTGCTTTTGTTGTTGGGTGGCCTCCAAAACTTCACAGAAAATTTGAGGTGGCCATTTGAGGTGAAACATATAAACCAAAACTCTAAGAATAGAGAGAACATTTACTTGCATTGGTTGCTGGGTAGAACCTGAAAGAAGAAAGAAAAACCAAATTGAAATTGTTCAAATGCATTGTTCGCTTTGAAATCTTGAAAGGGGCCACAAGGTTGCATGTAAAGCTCATAAATGTCCGTGAAAGAGAACTTGCATGTTTTGGTTGTTGGGCAGTGTGTGTAATTGGTAAAGCGAGCAGATGAAACATGGAAAGGGTTGGATTGGAAACTTGGGACACTAGCAAAGGGACGCGAATTTCCAACTTTAATAACACTGATGTTAGAAACCATGTCATTTTCCCCAATTCCAATGCCAAATTAAATTTCCTAATCTTTTAAAAATAGTTTAAATACAGATAGATATATGCAGCAGATCAGTGCAGTAATGGTTCATTGGTTTTGAAACCAATGCAAACACAACAGATCTACACAGTGGAAGTTCAGTATTTTATGGCGCTTTTTTTTTTTACAGATATGAACTAAAATCACACTAACAAACGCTATTTACCTAACAAGATTTAAGGAAATTAGAAACTACATGAAAAAACATGACATCAACTAATGCGGTGAGCACATGTCCAACAGTTGAACACAACTCTGATACCAAATGTAAAGACCGTAAACTCATAAAAATAACAATACAAACAAATAACCATCATGCAAAGAAGATCTGACAAAAGAAATGGATATAAACAATATTAACAAAAAATATACTATGAAAATTCAAGGAACCATACTTGATTAGATGACCTAGTAGCTACCCATTACCTTGACAGCTCCAATGCATGCAACTGAAAGTGGGGGGACAACTATCCACCCAGCCAACCCCCATCCAATGGCTGAGGCCCCCAAGCCCCTAATAATTAACCCTATGCTAGAGCTTTCTTGCTTTACTCTTTCTTGGCTCCTCCAGAGCTCTCCTTCCAAAATGCCAAAGCACAAAAAAAATCCCCCTCTCTTCTTCTCCTCCTCCTTTTATCTCCTCCTTCTCCTCTTTTTCTTAATTTCTTTTAATGCAATATATTTTCCATCATTTATCTTTCATATTCCCCATTATATTATTTACCCCTTTTATTTATTATTTTACATTTCATTATATATATATATTCCCTTTTTATTATTTACCCCTTTTATTCCATTATTTTACATGAGGGTTGTTACAACAAGCAAATATATTAATGTCTCTCATGCCCATGAACAAATTTCATTCCTTTTCCTTGTGTATACTTCTATTATTACTGTTATTGCGCATTCGCCACTTCTTCTTCTTAAAACTCTTGTTTCCAAATAATGCCGGAGAGAACTCAAAACCGTATAGATCCATCTTAAAGGAGATCTACCAAGGGCCGAGAGGGATCAAATCTCTCAAAGTGCAAACCCCTTTTTAGAGTGAAAATGTTGACTTGAAGAAGCCTTTTAATTTATCTAATTTTTGTAGTTTATATATATATGTCTTTATAAATGTTTTAAATAACCTACATATTATCTTTAATCATATTTTGTTATTTTTTAAAAGGACGCGTGTCAGCTCCAGGATGATCATGGAAGGAGTTACACATCTCCTCCTACTGGGTTTTAAAATGCGCCTCTTCAGCGCAACAAGGACCCAAGAAAAATCTGGACCTTCCATTTTGTCACTTAGGCAGTTACTATCTATCCATCAGGATCCACTACAACCATCCATCTGCTACATCTAAGGCTAGCATGCCCTGCCACTTTCAATCCTGTTGTGGTATGGCATAAAAATGTGTAAAGTGTTAAAATAATAATGATAAGCTGAAATAGATTTTTTATTTTCCAATAAGCCCTGAAATTTACCACTTTTTAATATAATATCACATGACATAAATCTGGGGTATGTACATTATATACCCAAATATTATTGTTATTCCATAGCTAACCGGGGGTTGCCACGCCCATTTCGTTCCTATGCTTTTCCTTCTTTGGATTTTTGTGATGTCCTCTTCAACATAAAATACCCGATGACAAATTGTATGTATAGCCTGCATGAGGTGTAGTCACATCCGATGCCAATGATGTGCTAAAAATTTGAGTTACTACGATGGTATATTACACAAACAACAGATTTCAAGTAATCCACTTAGAAATTCAACCCATTAAAAAGTAAATTGTATAAAGAAAATTAAATAAATGGAATCAAAGCTTAAAAGTAATGGTTTCATCTTGGAAGGAGAAAATTCAAGGTGGTATATATGTGTTGCATGTTTGTACCTCATATGTTGAACTTTTGCGTATTTTAACATATGATACATAATTATCTCTAAGTTTCATCACTTGATTGTAGAATATTGAAAATTAAGTGTTTATTAGTTAGTTTAGTGAAGAAATGGTGTCTTGTTGCCATAGTGAAAAGTGTATGCATTCCATTTGTGAGTACTTGATAATTCATGATTGGAAATTGTTTATGTCATGGATGGAAATGGAAACAAAACTTTCAATGTAAATGAAAGTTTACATTAAATAAATTATATCAGTTGAAAGATCTTAATAACAAATCTATCTTTATAAACATTTGGAAAACAAACATGCAAAGGAGACATGGTCTAACAAAATGTCATTGAATGGAGATCACGTTTTCATATTATTGAATGTAAAAAAAAATAGCTATATATATATATATATATAAGTAATTGGGGACATTACATATACCACCTTCATCCAATCCACCTCACATATTCCACCCTTCATCCAATTCCTAGATATATGATACCTATTAGACTATGCTAATGTTCTCTTAGACTATGCTCATTTAAAATGTTCTCTTAGACCATGCTCACTTAATCCATGACATTATAACACTATATAGATATCAATGCATCGAGATCTGTTAAAAGGATGAAGTGTAGAAAGGTGGGTTGCAGTTAACCAAAATTGTAATTCTAGGGTTACATTTGAATATATAAGGTGCATTAGATTATGGAGCATGGTCACTAAATATATGATGTATATCCTCAAGCATTCAATTTTGATAACACATGATTAACTAGGCCCTATATGTTTGATATTGAGCAATCACTGGAATTAAAAAAAGTTATAAATAGATTGATTATTTTCTTTGATGATTATTTATAAGTATCATCAATTCATACCCATAGGTATTTCCAAATATAATTAGATCATAAGGTATATTTTATTCTGTCTATGACTATTAGGTATTGGTCACATGGCCACATTCTTATCACTTGGATAAAATATCAAATCACCACACCAGCACAAACATGTTGGAGTAAAATGTGTGATAATTTTATGATGCAATGGCATCTATCATAAGGGCTAGGCGTAGAATCTAGAGTGCCATTATAGGCAGAGATGGACCAATTCATGTGTAGTCAAAGTTGCTACCAAGATTTGGACTATTACAATAATCCAGGTAAATATGTTAATTTCATTCATTATACTCAATAATTACTAACATTTGAATTTTTAAATACATGTTAATTGGTCAAATCATATCAATAGATTTTGATGGATACACTAAGAATATGCTAACATTAATGAGTGCTACATATTTAGTGAGATGCATTCCATCCAATTCAAGTAAAATATCATTAAGTTATCAAGACAAATGAAGAAAAAAAATAAAGTAAAATAAATTAATCTAAAAAGAAGATCCAAGAAATGCTCAAAAATAGAAGAAAACAACTCCCTCAACTTTCAACTCATATATATATATAGCTCACAAACCGTACATACATATCAAATTCAACTAAAAAACCTTGCATACATATGAAATTCAACTAACGATTAATTTGCATAATGTTATTGTAGTAAATAGTGAAGAATAATTAGGGGTTTGTAGAGTTTAATGTATGGATTTCCTTTTTCATTGAATTTTCACATATGTTCTTAGACTTGGGAGTGTATGATTTTTTAGCATTATCATAATAGATGGTCATTTTCATTTTTTTAAAAATAAAAATAAATATTGTAATTTTTAAAATGCAATATTTTGATTTTTTAATTGGTGCAGGACATTTCTGATGGGACATAAATCCCTACAGAAGTATTCCTAATTATAAAATATTATAAATAAATATAACTAATTTATAAAACAAAATTCTATAAAAATGTCAGGTCGTGTGTTGCTACTATTGCTTCATGTCATGACAAACAATTGAAAGTTGTAAATCTTTAGATCATCTGATGGTCTGCAAAGCATTTGACGGCTTTGACGGCTCCACTTAGAGAAAATCCAGGAAGAAAATATGCATGGCCTCCTCCACATAGAAGCTGCTCAAACGGGGAATCTCTATGACTATCCATCAAGAAACATGCCCAACTCTCAATGGAATTGCATACCTAACTCTGAGACCTCTCGCCCAGTTTAGCGTAAATGCCCAAGAAAATGATAGAGATGATCATCCCGATGGGTATCCAAAAACGATATATTGCACATTGAATATGCCCTCAATAGCAAGGATTCTAAGCATTGCAGCATGCTCCAATCCCCCTATGCTCTTCAATTTCACACAACCATCTTCCACCAACTCCTCCAAAGATCTCAATGTATCCATACTTGGAAACTCGTCTAACTCAGACCACCCACGAACATATATGACTTGAAGCTTTGTCATGTACTTCAAACCCCATATGTTCTTCACGTTCATACACCCGTCTTCCAACAAATCCTTCAAACATGCCAATGTTTCCATACTTGGATGCTCTTCTAAATCAAAGCACCCTGTAGCATTTAGGAATCGAATATTTGTCAGTTGTGTCAACCCCAATATGCTCTTCAGCTTCACACATCCCTCTGTCCGCAACTGCTCCAAAGATGTCAATGTTTCGATATTAGGCATCTCTTCTAACTCAAAGCACTCTCCAACCATCAGTTGTTGAAGCTTGGTAAACTATTCCAACTCCTAGATTCTCTTCAGCCACACACATCCATTCATCGATAACTTCTCCAAAGATACCAGCAACTGCAATGGTGCCTGCAACAAAAAAATAATCAAGTGTTTTCTCCTTAAGAAATATATTTATACGAGGATCACGATTCTCATCTACATATCCTTTCCAATTCATTAGAGATATTAATAGCAATTAAGCATATAAGTGTTCATAAATTCTATTTAACTGTAATTTGTCTTTCTTTTGCCACAATGTGTTTAATATTCTTCGAGACACATGTAAAGTTCTTAAATTCTTCATTGAAATCCACAAGGGCAGGGAAGAGTATGGACAATCTCTCCAATGAATCCATAAGATATTTGGTGACTTCACTGTCTCCAAAATGTGTTCCAAGAGAATACCCTCACTATGAAGTATTTGCAACCGTAACATACAAATAGTGTACACTACATCATCATCTTCATTATTATCACTAAGACACATCTTAATTCCCTGCACAGGTATTACATGTCCATTCTGCTAAAATGATCGCTATTATTTTTTTATTCTTCAAAAAATGTTGAAGAATTAAATAATGTATCCCATACTTTTATTGAATAATCTATATAAAGGACGGAACCTATGAACACTTACAGATGATTTCTTTAACAAATCACCAATGATGTTCTCTATCCAACGCTGAGAAAGATGAAGCGGCGAAAATTTCTCTGCGACATCTCTTCCTAGATCAACTAGGTCCTTGATGAGCTTCAGGGACTTTGCAAATTCATGGCACCTCGTTTTAAGTCTGAGTGCATTGATAGCTTCCTTGATGAACATAGCTATTAGCCTACAGGAATCTAGCCCGGTTAACGTTATGGTCTTATAGAATTGAAGGATATATACTCTCTTTCTAATTAAGCTACTACTCAATTCAATTATATGTTGAATTTGTTGAAAGACATCGAAGGCACTGCTGATAAGGCTTCCAACGCAATCCATATGATGTCATCTCTATACAACTCTAGTGCATATCATGTGTTAGCTTTTGTTCATGGAAGGTTTGTCAGAGTCCTTTTTTATAATGGCTTGCTTTTTATCAATTAGTCTTCCGATATGAACCGAGTGATTAGCCTGCGGGCATCTAGTCCAGTTAACGGTATGATCTTATAGAATTGAAGGAGATATACTCTCTTGCTAATTCAATTCAATTCTATTTTATGTTTCATTTGTTGAAAGACATCGGAGACACTGTTGATAAGGCTTCTGACGCAATCCATATGATGTCATCTCTCTAAAGCTATAGTGCATATCATGTGTTAACTTTTGTTAATGGAAATTTCATCGGAGTTCTTTTTAATAATGCCACGCTTTTTATCAATTATTGTTCCAATGCATTTTTACCTTGCCCCTGGATGACAGGGAATTAGTTGCTTGCAACTTCATTATTGTTAAATAAAAAATATAAATATATTTTAATTATATTTTATCAAGCACTAAAAATAACATAAAATGTATGATATCGTTACTTACACATCCACGTGATGTACATGTCCTATCTCAATTAAATAACTTATTATAAACATGCACATCACATATCTTAATGGAATAACTTATTATAATGTGGTCTTTAGGCAAGTAATTCAAATCCCTTCGTAAATATAAGAAATATTTCTGAAAACAATTAGTAAAATGGAAAAATATAAAAGACATTCATAATTTTGTTATAACAATTTCTCATTTCTTCAGTAATTTAGATTTGCTCCACAATTTTTTTATTACAAATTGCTGCTATAAAACGCATGATGATACAAGTCTACAAAAGTTGTTACAACCATATTGTTACAGATCCATAAGGCTTCTACAAGGCATTTCTTTGATATCAACAAAAGATCACCCAATAACTACATGAAGAGGTGTACAAAGTTGCATATGGTCAAAGTATTTGATGAGGAGACATATTTTAATTATTGTTATTGATGTACATAAAATAATCATGGGAGGTAGAATCCAACTTAACTTTAAACCCTAAAATAATAAATCCAAGATTGTGAAACAATTCCTTGGCCCAAATCTAAAACTAATGGTTTGCAGTTGAATTGTTTGGTATTCCTCCATCAGTTATATATATGTAAACTCCTTACTATGATGAAATAGAGCACATAGGAGAGGAGGATGTGAGTTCTCATGTTGAAGCTATAAATTTTGAGTGAAGCCTGGGAGAGTGACTCTATTGGATGTAATCTAGGAGTAGTACATCTTCAATAAATAAATATTTACGAATTATGGTTGTTTCTATGAATATTTGTAGGTTCTATCTAGATGCATTTTTTTTTAATTTTAATTATGTGCGTGGATAGTTCTATTGTGCATCTCTCTGTGCAAAGTTGAGTTTTTCTTTGCATCAATTGGTATCAAAGATAATTGATCCTGCGGTGGGGAGGATTAGAAATATTTTGGTTGAAGATTGGATAATTTGTGGATAGTGTTAAAATGGGGAGCACACAAAAAGAGATTTCACATAGGAATATAAGTTTTGGCAAATAAAGGAAGGGGTTGTAAAAGACCTACAATACTAGAGTTTGTAGAAGATATGAATGAGCTTATAACAATGACGAGGACAATGATTGCCAAAATGGATGCCATAGAGGAAACCCAAAGGAGAGGTATTGCACATGTGGTGCAAGACAACAGTGATGATGAAGCATACTCAGAAACTACAAGAGAAGAAATAGAGGATAACATGTCAATGGTCCAAGATAGAATGGTCAAAGCCATCAACAGTATTGGAGGTAAACCTAAAATTGATTCTCCTATCTATTCTAGAAGTTTAAATCCTGAGGAATTGATAGATTGGATAGGGGAAATGGAAAATTTCTTTGAAGTTGAGCAGATTATAGATCCTATGAGGGTTAGGTTTGCTAACACAAAATTGAGTTCAGTCATGCTTCTTTGTGGTGGGATAAATTGTAGCTAAATAGAGAATGTAGTGGGAGAGGGCAGATCAAAAGCTAGGATAGGATGGTATCATAATTTAAATATAAAATTTTACATATGGATTATGATTTGAATCTGTTGAGAAATTTATAGAATTTGAAGTAGCTAAAGATGCCAGTAAAGTAGTCACAAAGGAAGAGAGTCCAGAATCCATTGCGAGGTATGTGAATGGTGTAAGTTATGGCATTCGAGATTATTTTAATATTTTGAATTTTCATTCAGTGGCAAAGGCTTATCAAGTAGCCTTGAGAATTGATGATAAATTGTTGAGAAAAAAATAGAATGTGAAAAAATTTATGGGATATGGAAGAGGGACAAAAAGAAAAGCGAGTTGAACAAGGTGAAAATTGTTCTAGTGTTGTGGATCACCGGCACGCTTAAAGGGAATTTGATGTTGATAGAGGACGAGGTCAATTAGAAAGAGGTAGAGGTAGAGGAGGAAAATTTGATGGAATTTTCTTTAGATGTGGAATGCAAGGCCAGAGGGAATTTGAATGTTTAGAAATTGTGAAGGATGGAAGAAGGAAAAAAGAGAGAGTTCACATATTGCTAAAATTGAACCAATGGGTAGCAACAAGTGAGGTGATTGAACTGTGGTCAAAGCAAGGGGAAAACATGATGATGAGGAAGATATTGTTGTAGTCTGAGAAAGAGCTTGAGAGAGAACTAGAACAGAGGAAAACACTCTTCAGACAGACAGAAAAGAAAAAAAAAAAAAATGAATAATAAAAGGTAAGTGAAAAAAAAAAAAATGAATAATAGAAGGTAAGTGTTATGATCTGGTTATTGATGGTGGTAATTCCAAGAATTTGGTGTCTATTGAAGTTCTTCACAAATTAAAATTGAAGTGCACCTCATCCATAGGCATATAGGGTTTCATGGTTACAAAATGGGCATAGAGATACTATAAATAGGCAATGCTTGGTTAGTTTTGATCTTGGGGATTATAATGATAACATTCTATTTGATTTTTTTCCCATGGATGCATGTCACATTTTGGTGTGGAGGCCATGGCAATTTGATAGGTGGGTGATACATGATGGGAGGATGAACACCTATCAATTTGAGAAAGATGGGAAGAAATTCAAATTACATCCTCTTAATGACGAAGTGGATAAAGTTGGAAGGGGGACAATCTTGGCATATGTGAAGGGAATAGATGAACAAGAACATGTGCAGCAATGGGCTGAAGAGAATAAAGATCAGAAAATAAGTGCTACAACAACAACACTTTTGGAGGAGGAGCTAATGGGAAATTGTCATTCTCATAATATTTTGAGTGGGTGTATGTTTGCAGAAAATGTAGCAAAGAAGGTGAGCGTTGTGTCCAAGAGGATAATTGAAGGTAAAGTTGACAGAGAATATAATGATTTATTTGTGCAATTAGTACAGTGGGAAATGTAAATTGTGCCTAACATGGAAGACTTTCAAGTACTAAACACTACTGGGGTAAAATAAATTGAGGTAGCACAAACTTGTGGAATGGATTCACAAGAAAAGGAAGAAACATCAAAGATGGAGTACATTGGTGGGTTAGAAGATTGAGGGAGATGTTGTGGATATTAGTAGCAGAGATGGGTAAATGAGGATGTCTGATCTACACATGTTGTTTACCTACATTGAGAAAGATGCTCAAATTTCCAACCAACGAAGTCTAATGCTATCCGTGGTGCATAAGGCTATCCTACATTTAGATTTCTTTAGTAGTTAAAATTTGCTTTGTAATGTTTTGATTACAAATTGGTGTTGTAGAAAGCATGATGCTACAAGTCTATAAAAGTTGCTAAAACAACTAAAGAAGATAAAGTTGCATAGGTTTAATGTATTTGATGAGAAGACATATTTTAATTATTGTTATTTATTTATATGTTATAGTCACCTCAGGTGATATCTAAATTACCTTTAAACCCTAAAATAATAAAGCTAAGAATGTGAAACTATTATTCTTTTGTCCAAATCTGAAATGAATGGTTGATGGTTGACCTCTTTGGTATTCCCCATGTGTACTCTCTTTAGTGTGATGAAATAGAGCACATAGGTGACAAGGCTGTGAGTTCTCATGTTGAAACTATAAAGGTTGAGTACAGCTAGGAATTCTAGAAAGTGACTCTATTGAATGTAATTTGGGAATGTAATTTGGGAGTAATAGATCTTCAATAAATAAATATTTAAAAATTATGGTTGTTTATGTAAATATTTGTGGGTTTTATCTATATATATATTTTTGTTTTAATTTTAATTTTGCATATGGATAATTCTGCTGTGCAGTGTGCAGAGTTAGAGTTGTGTTTTTCTCTTAGTCGCGAAGATTCCTCTAAACCATATACTTGAAATTGATTGATTGGTAGCACAGAGCTAGAAATTCATATCTTGGGAGATGACGACGGAAATTTTCTATTCCAATTTGAACAGATGCCACCATGGCCAATTCCAAGGGAAATTTGACAAGTACTTGTCTATATCTGACCAGAATATTACAAAATACAAATCTAATTCTGACGAGGGATACAATATAATACATATCTAGATTTGACTCTCCTATTTTCTTGATTCTGGCATGGCACTTTCGGTGATTTATTTTATTTTATACCAACTTCACGGACCACCTTATATTGCGAGTGCTGAGCGTGCGGTATCCATTTGATCATGAATCACCCTCAAGATTTGAAGTATGTAAAATAAACTCCACCATGGCGCCGCATCCTATTTAATAGCGCTGGTACCTGGTTGTTACATGCTCACATTATAATGTTTAAACAAGTACCACTTTAAAGGAATAATAATTAATACAAATAAGATCTTTCAAATCACAAGATTTTTCGATTCCTCGTTTAAGTCTTTTGGTATTGTATACGTAAATGATTTACTATAAGTTATAAATGCACTGAGGGTAAACTTTTTCTTAAGCGTCTGGTTTAAGAAATATAAATGTGTTGGTTTCTCAAATAAGCTAATATGTTTTAAAATGGTTAGACTCATTAAATAAAAATAATTATATATAATTAAACTTATTATATCAAATTGTTTTTATAAAAATATTAAATTTTGTTCATTTTATAAAAACATTAAATTAAAAATTTATAAAATTAGTATCGTTAAAATTATAATAACATTTTTATTTTTATTTTTATGTTTTAGTATACAATATCAACAATATAAAAGTGAGCACAAAATACTTAGAAAATTTCATATTATATATTTTTATTTTATTTTTTATATTTTAAAAATAAAGTATTTTTTAGATTTAAATTACACTATTAAGTTTTTTATTAAGCACAAAATGGAATGAATGAAATTTAAAAAATTATCAATAAAATTAAAAAAATATAAAAAAATATTATTTTTAAAAAATAATGCCTTTTTCCAAACATCTAACATGAAAGATGCAAATAGTAACCGTAGTTGGAGTTTATCTTTAAAGAAAAATACCTTTTTCAAAAGGGTACCCGTATGAAGCTGGTACCCAAAAAGGTCGCAACAGCATCTCATGAGCGGAAAAAACAAAGCGACGTGCATGTGCTTCCAAATGCGCACATGCATCCCTGCTTCGTCAATGCCGAACGTCCACGTGGTTGAGCATACATGGACAAAAGGTGCACACACACGTCATTAACGCATATGCACAAAATGGCATGCACGCGTTGATGATGCGTGCGCGCCCTTGTTTTTCTTATAAAAAAAAACAAAGCTCACAGGTTTGTCATTTTCAACAAACCCGCGAGCACACAGAGGCACCCCATGAACGCATCGTGAAGCACACAAGGCCCCCTCAACGCCAACAAATCGCCCCTACACCACCTTGCGAACGATTTCTCCAGGTAGGTGCTCAACAAAGCACTAATTTCTTGCTATTTTTGTTTTTTTTTTTTGTTTTCCATTTCAATTTTAATTTTAAAAAAAAATTACAATCCATTAAAAAACCAAGAAAATTTCATTGCAGGCCATCTACACCTAACAAGATGACAAACACACTTGAACCATCAGATGAAACCAATGAAACCAATGAAACCCGACCTTCAGAAGACAACATTGGAACATACAATGAACCAAATGAAGACCCTGAAGACCAATTACACCAAGATTTAATTGAATTAAGGGTATTGAGCGATGAATTGAAGAGCACCAAGGAACCCTCTCAGGTTTCCTTAGCTTCATCATTGCAAAACATTATCGAATCCATCAACATTGCATGCAGCGAGATCACAAATCTGAGCAAATACAGGGCTTGAATGAGGGAACACTACTCGAGTGGGATGTCTAAAGAACAGATAAAAGACCTCAACATCACCAAAGCCCAGTTATATAGCAAATTCATAGTTCCCTCGACAGGACAACCTCTAGATGTGAGGAGGAAACGGGTTTGGATGGACTGGTGTATTTACTAGCCATGGTGAGATAACTAGAGAAACAAATGGTTCATGGTGTTTGACTGGCCCCTGCGCAACAATTTGGAGGTCCCACGGTATTTCCTTATGAAATTGTGGGCTGAGTTTGAGCTAGGCTACCATGTCAACTATTTTGACATCACTGAGTTTCAGGGTGTCGGTCTTGGCTCTACCCAAAATCGACCTTAGGCCCACCGCAACTCACTTAGAGGACCTCATGCAACCAGGAGAGAGCCATACCCCCCTCCTTAGCCACCCGGGTTTGGTAGCGGCCTAGATGAGATTGATGACTTAGTTAGGCATGCCACACATCATTTTCTTAGACATACCACATTTGTGGCTATGTCTTCAAAGAGCCGAGAGGACATCGATCAGACAAACACAGCTACACCGTCTATGGGTGGTGGCTGAGACATGCCGGGTACATGTGGAACCCAGGTGGGGACTTCTAGTTCTACTGGAACAACAACACATTGTTGTTCTCACTGTGGTCATTCTTGCCATGGTCCTATGCAGCAGCATGCCACACAGAGCTACATGGATCAAGTTAGCTATTGTTTTATTTAATGTTCAAGTATTTGTTGTATTTTATTTGATATTGAATTGTTTAATATATTTAACTTTGAATTACACATTTTTGAATTTATTTGTTTTAATGTACAGTTATTCAGGCCCAAGTCTCCATCCTCTGGGTAGGAGGACATCAATTCCTTTGACCTCAACCGAGCCACGACAGTAGCAGAGGAGATTGTGGCACCATACACACAGGTAGCTCCTTTACTTTGAATAATTAGATCCTATTACGAGTGATTTGTGTTAAGTAATTACAAATTAATTAGCACTGAGTAATTACCATATTATCATCATATTTTACAGTTGTGTTTATCATATTGTCTAAATTATTTGAGAGTTATAAATTCATATAATCTAACCAAAAAAAAATGAAACCTTATAAAACATGAAAACTTAAGAAAACTAGAAACATCTGTTCATTTTCACTTTAGGCATCCTAGACCTCTAATGATTACAGAAATGGGAGAGAAATTTCCAAAATATATCATTTTTACTTGACCAATGATGAGCCGGCAGTTAGGGTTTTGGTGATGCCTGTAGTGTCCTTCATCCTCAGACTACCATCCAATGCTTGCTTGCTCTTCCTGTGCTTAACCAATGCCATGTGTGTTATTTATGCTTTGCCATTTGTCACCATGTCATCCATGTTATCTTTGACATGTACTCTCCTTTCCCAAATCATCTTCAAATGACCACAGTATGGGTCATTTGACTCTTGGCTCAATAGGTGTGCCAATGGCTGCAATGGCCATCACTTTGTCCACCAAATCAACCTTTGTTGCCATGTTCTTATGCCATGTGTTCTTCAAGCTTGAAGTTTTCCATTAATGTTGTCATCAATGACAATAATAGACAACCATATTCATCAAGCTCTCCTCAATCTCCCAAAATCTTCACACATTGCTTCCTTAAAAATGAAACTTGTCTTCTATTTATACTCTTGTCTTCTATGAAACTTGTCTTCTATTTACAGTTTTATCATTAAGATGATTAAATATTTATCAAATATGATTTATTTAATTATGTCCATGCCATGTCACCTTCTTGTCCTTAGCTTTCCATGTCCTTCTTCCATGCTTGTCATAAACACTTGTCATGCCTGCCGTGTTTGTCATGCTTATCACCTTTTCCATCCCTTAAGCCATGTCACCATCTCCATTGTTCTTTCCATAATGTGTATGCTCCATGTTATTTACTCTTCCATGTCTTTGTCATTAATGTATTGTTATCAATGTCATTATCAAGTCCTTGTTATCAATCCTTTGTCATGTCTCCACTTTGTTAAGTCTTCTACACTTGTCATGCTTGCTTGCAACTTGTCAAGTCATCAAAGTTTGCCATGTTTACCATTTGTCTAGTCAAGTATTTGACATGTCATCACTTCCCCCTTTATCCTTAACATGTTGTCATGAATGACAACTTTGGCCATCAAACACTTCAAGCATAAATTGTCAACTTTCTTTGCCAAATTATCATGGGCACAATCCATTGTGGGTCAAAGGACATGATCCCCACAACCATGTTACTTACCAAGTCTTGAACAAATGGACTGCACCAATACAATAAAAACATTATATCATATCCAAATCCCATCAAACCACTATCATCTAACTTGAATATAAATTAATAGCAGTCATGTTTTTTAAGTACCATCGTTGTTGGTAGGCGGTTTGGTAAGGTAACATCGTAGCATCGCCGATGCTGTGAAACGGTAGAAGATATCACGGAAGGTGGCGAGTTGGCGTAAAGAAGATTATTTTATGCATTTTTGGCTCAATTGTACCGCAGCTTGTGGGTTTTGGGTCATTTGGACCATATGTGATGTAATTTTGAGTCATTTGTATCGCAGTATGCGGGTTTTTGGGTCATTGGACCGCGTCAATTAGATTTTGGGTAATTTTGTCCTAAGTGTCGGTTAGGAATTTGTTACTAAGTGGACAAGTATTGTAAAGGAGGAAGCCTATTTATAGTCATAGAGTCATATGTGTTGGATACCTTGATCGGGAGTTTGAGCTGAGATGCGTCTGGAGTTGTGATCAAGAGTTATCTAGAGGTGTGGGTTTATGCGGATATATTGTATCAAGGTTTTGCTAAATTAATATGACATGACGGAACTATTTTGTGAAATTACCTGAGTATCTTTTATGGTAATGCATGTTGCGATTCATGAATGATGATATGCTTTCTTGCTGCAGTTAATACCTTAATGTTATATTTGTTGCGATGAATGTTTCTCTTGAATAAATGCTATGAATACAATGTTGTTGAATTTAAATGCATAGATCTATCTTTGAATGTTGTGATAAGTTAAGTAATTGTTGCTGCAAAACATCCTCCTTCATTCGGCGGAAACATGGTTCCATCCACTCTCCCTTGAATGCCTTGAGTGAAACCTCATCTGCTCTATAGGTGTTGCTAGACAGGGTAAAACCTGTCTCGGCCAGTGCTCAAGGAGATCGTGGTGGGTTGGTTTCAATAGCGATGGGAACCCCTATCGACTGGGTTTGAGTCAACAAATGTTGTCATGCTCATTTCCATTATGTTTGATATTGTTTTTATAAATTCAGTCTAAAAATTATAGTGTTCACATAAGTGTCTGCAAGCTCCAGGGACCAGCCATTGCCACCGGGGATCAGCAGATCTCCACGTGCACAGGTATCGTGTGTATTAAAGCATAAATTTAATTTCAAATATGATGACTTGTCAGTGTATATTTATATTTTTATATATTAAACTATGAGGCTATAAATGTGTATGCAGGTGCGAGCACCTCGGCTTGGAAGTGCCGTTATTCCTCCCTCCCTGGCCATTCGACCACTTTATATGCCAGTTGTATCCCCTGGAATACATGCCCCATTCCATGCATCCCTCCCCACCCCCTTCCATCTATCCCCCCCTCCTATATAGCACCACAGTTCCATCCAGCTCCCCCTTACATTTCATATCTAGCTCCACCTTCATATCAGTTTCCCATGTTCCCACCCTCCCCCATCCGACCACGACACACCACCCATCCCTCCACCGCAAAACAGACCTCGCCCGCCCCCCTCACATTCCCCCACCACACTCGCTTCCCCTTCCAGGGTGACCCAACCCATACTACAGCCATTTGGGGTTTATAGCCCTAGACATGCACGTCCACTTTGCCCACCCCAGTCCATGCCTCCTTCTACCACCCCCCCTTATTCTACTGTGCCCCATAGTGGTGTATCCACCGTCGATGTCACTACATCCTACCCTATACCTTCCACCGTAGCATTAGAGCAGGTTGTCCAACCGACTGCTCCATCCACTACCCCTGAAGAAGCCGGTTGTGTTCACTGTGAGATTGACTAGATTAAGAAAATCTCGTTCAATTTTAATGAAAATTACTATATGCATCTAATTTCATCATTTATCTTATTGTTCTAAATGTTGCAGGGTGGCATTGCTGAGAGACTGGGAGCATGACGGAGGGAGACCCCCTCACAACTTATAGTCTCGCATTAGGTGAGTTATCTAAGATTTGAAAACTATTTTTACTTTTAAATTATGTTTTATACTTGTATAATTGCCAGGAAAAGTTGACATATTATTGTTTTCGTTTCAGGGCTCAGGGAGACGTGCTCCAAGACGCCCGAAGGACCTAGCTTCCTCTAGCATGAAGAAGAGGAAGATCGATTTTGGAGATGCACCTGGGAGCTCCGAGGGTGGGCAGGAGGATTGAGAGACCCTCATATGTACACTAGCCATGATGTGGCATTTTGAACATGAGTTGCCATATTTTGTATAGGGCACCATGGGCCATATTTTGTATAGGGCACGAGTTGCCATATTTTGTACAGGGCACGAGTTGCCATTATATAGACGTTGGGAGTAGTGTTCCATTTTTCCAAAAAGAGTACATGATTGGATAATTTTTGCATATTAATAAATGGATCTGCACTTGTCTATATGACTTTGTCTTTGATTACATTTTTGCATACACGATTTTGTCTTCGATAACAATGTTATGGAACAGTTTTTACATACATATAGATGTTATTTATAGACACCAAGTGACCTCAATATGAGTCCATTGTATTTGAATGGGTCTTGCATCTTTTCCTTTCAGCAACAACATACCTAACCAAGCAAACTAAGGAATGATATTTACATTACAAAGTGTTGTGACTTTAGGGCTACAAAAAAATAAATAGAAGACGATGACTTATTCCATACCTAACCTTGTAATGGTTATAATAGTCAATTCTAACAATCATTGTATCATATATTATATCAAATTAACCTAGATATATGAGAAGTTCATATGTGTGCTTGGATGGAAGGGTTAACCATATCACTTGAATTAGTTCAAACATGAGGGGTGTGCATAGGTGCAATTGGATTGAGCAATAAAATAGAATTTTTAATGTAGTTACATATGGATCGTTCTTTGTGTGTTAGTATGTGCCTTTAATGAAAGCATGGTTAATGTGCTGAGCTACTACTTGCACAAGTTGGCATAGACCCTTAGTGTTGATAATGTCTTCAATGTTTTGGTAATATTGATAACACTCTTTGTAATTTAAGTATCTTGGATTTTTTGAGGTTAAGACACATATTGAACATAGTCAACTCAATGGTTCAAGACATCATTTTACCCCATGATCCATTCAAGATTCATTGGAGCCATATGAACCTCATTGTCATCACCTCAACCATGGTAAAGACGCCAAGATACATCCTTAGTAGTGAAAACCTCATGTTGGCACCCATATCACACTCAAAGACAAAAAATGATTTTAAAGGGCATGTTTGGGGGTTGAGGGAATCTTGACGTATAATATCCTTAAAACATTTATATTCGATTTGAGGCCTCATATGTCCTCACCTTATCATTGTCAATACCTAAAGACCCATCCTTAGTGCACAAAACCTCCAAATGGAATCCATATCCAAAACAAAGGCCATGTATCATGTCTAGAGAGCTTGTGTAGTGATTCAAGGACTTGTTCGTGGCTCATGAGCATGTAGATATTCATTTAGGTCCTAGTAACCTTTATATTTTTTAATCACCATGCTCGAGGTCTAGAGACCCATCCCTTGTGTTGAAAATCATCTATTGGCATTGTTGTAGTAGCTTTATTCAACTAGTCAACTAAGATAAAGAGTTGACTGGAGGTATACATTGTAAAAATAAATATTTGTTAGGGATTAATAAAAGGCTCATTATTGATGGCTCTAAAGTTACATTCTCCCCTTTCTCACTTTCCATTTATGTGTATGAATATGTAGATATATCTTGGATAATGACACATAATGAAACTTGGATAGATAGCTTAGGAAAATTTTAGATGAATGCCTAGAGCTCTACACACAAGTTCAAAAAAAAAAAACTCCTAACATTGGGAACAAATAGCCAAAATCAACAATGCAACTAGAACACAATGACCGAGGGAACTTCAAAATGCAACACCACTCCAAAAAAGAAGTTTCTTTAGAACTACCTCATTTGGTATGACAGAAGCTACTTTAGAGACCTAGAGACCTACCTACCACTTCTCTCATTTGGTATGAGAGAAGTTGCTTTAGACCTACCTCACTCATGCAAATGCTTGAGTTTTTGGAGGCCGACCTCCCAGACAACATGTTCTCTTCAATATTTTGTGTTCTCTTGGTTTCGTGCCCACCCAAAAAATTTCATGCTTTGGGTACCTTGACGTATATCCCCAACCCAAAAGCTCTTATATTATGTTGATTATGTTGGTTATTGGCCTCACCCAACAAAATTATATTTAACAATACACATATTCATATACTTGGCTCCCCATGCTCAATGCTCATTATATTCAACAATACACTTATCTTAAATTAATTCATGTCTTGTTAAATATTTCATAATTAAATAGCTATTTGAGAGAACCACCTTAGACCAAGCCATACCATTAATATAAAATGTACATTAGAGAAATGACCTAATTCAATTTCCTTCTATAACTCTAAACCTAACCCTCACCCAAACCCTAGCACTAAACCATCTTCTTCATCATCACCATCACCATATCCATCACCATCACCATCACCATCATCATCATCACCATCATCCTCATCATGAACATCTTCATCATCATTGTCATCTCTAGGTTCCTCATCAACATCTCCATCACCACATCTTCTTCGTCATCATCATCATCATCTTCATCACCATCACCATCACCATCATCATCAACGTCTTCATCATCATCGCCATCTTCATGATCATTGTTAACTCTAACTCTAACCCTAATTCAATTTCCTTCAATAACTCTAACCCTAACCCTCACCCAAACCCTAGCACTAAACCATATTCTTCATCATCAACGCCTTCATCATCATCGCCATCATCATTTCCATCTCTAGGTTCCTCATTAACATCTCCATCATCACATCTTCTTCATCATCACCATCATCATCTTCATCACCGTCACCATCATCATCAACGTCTTCATCATCATCACCATCTTCATCACTATCATTAACTCTAACTCTAACCGTAATTCAATTTCCCTCTATAACTCTATCCCTAACCCTCACCCAAACCCTAGCACTAAACCATCTTCTTCATCATCACCATCACCATCACCATCACCATCATTGTCAACGACTTCATCATCATCATGAACATCTTCATCATCATTGTCATCTCTAGTTTCCTCATCAACATCTCCATCATCACATCTTCTTCGTCATCATCATCATCTTCATCACCATCACCATCATCATCAACGTCTTCATCATCATCACCATCTTCATCATCATCACCATCTTCATCATCATTCTTAACTCTAAATCTGACCCTAATTCAATTTCCTTCTATAACTCTGACCCTAACCCTCGCCTAAACCCTAGCACTAAACCATCTTCTTCATCATCACCATCACCATCATCATCAATTTCTTCATCATCATCGCCATCATCATCATCATGAACATCTTCATCATCATTGTCATCTCTAGGTTCCTCATCAATATATCCATCATCACATTTTCTTCACCATCACCATCACCATCACCATCACCATCATCATCAACGTCTTCATCATCATCACCGTATTCATCATCATCATTAGCTATAAATCTAAACCTAATTCAATTTCCTTCTATACCTCTAGCCCTAACCCTCACCCAAACCCTAGAACTAAACCATCTTCTTCATCATCACCATCATAATAAATGTCTTCATCATCATCACCATCATCATCATCATGAACATCTTAATAATCATTTCCATCTCTAGGTTCCTCATCAACATCTCCATCATCACATCTTCTTCGTCATCATCATCATCATCTTCATCACCATCACCGTCATCATCGATGTTTTTATCATCATCACCATCTTCATCGTCATCATTAACTCTAACTCTAACCCTAATTCAATCTCCTTCTATAACTCTAGCCCTAACCCTCACACAAACCCTAGCACTAAACCATCTTCTTCACCATCACCATCACCATCATCATCAACGTCTTCATCATCATCACCATCATCATCATGATGAACATCTTCATCATCATTGTCATCTCTCGATTCCTCATCAACATCTCCATCATCAAATCTTCTTCATCATCACCATCATCGTGACCATCATCATCAACATCTTCATCATCATCACCATCTTCATCATCATCATTAACTCTAACTCTAACACTAATTCAATTTCCTTCTATAACTCTATCCCTAACCCTCACCCAAATGCTAGCACTAAACTATCTTCCTCATCATCAACATCACCATCACCATTAGCATCACCATCATCATCAACGTCTTCTTCATCATCGCCATCTTCATCATCATCACCATCTTCATCATCATCATCAACTCTAACTCTAACCCTAATTCAATTTCCTTCTATAACTCTAGACTTAACCCTCACCTTAACCCTAGCAGTAAACCATTTTCTTCATCATCACCATCACCATCATCATCAACGTCTTCATCATCATCACCACCATCATCATCGTCAACATCTTCATCATCATTGTCATCTCTAGGTTCCTCATCAACATCTCCATCATCACATGTTCTTCACCATCAGCATCACCATCAGCATCACCATCATCATCAACGTCTTCATCATCATCACCATCTTCATCATCATCATTAACTCTAACTCTCACCCTAATTCAATTTCCTTCTATAACTCTAGCCCTAACCCTCACCCAAACCCTACCACTAAACCATCTTCTTCATCATCACCATCACCATCAACGTCTTTATCATCATCACCATTGTCATCATCATGAACATCTTCATCATGTTTGTCATCTCTAGGTTCCTCATCAACATCTTCATCATCACATCTTCATCTTCATCATCATCATCATCATCTTTATCACTATCGTCATCATCATCAACGTCTTCATCATCATCAACTTCCTCACCATCATCACCATCTTCATCATCATCATTAACTCTAACTCTAACCCTAATTCAATTTCCTTCTATAAATCTAGCCCTTACCCTCACCCAAACCCTAGCACTAAACCATCTTCTTCATCATCACCATCACCATCATCATCAACGTCTTCATCATCATCACCATCATCATCATCATGAACATCTTCATCATCATTGTCATCTCTAGGTTCCTCATCAACATTTCCATCATCACATCTTCATCGTCATCATCATCATCATCTTCATCACCATCATCATCATCATCAACTTCTTCATCATCATCACCATCTTCATCAACATCATTAACTCTAACTTTGACCCTAATTCAATTCCCTTCTATAACTCTAGCCTTAACCCTCACCCAAACCCTAGCACTAAACCATCTTCTTTATTATCACCATCACCATCAACATTGGCATCATCATCAACGTCTTCATCATCATCACCATCATCATCATCATGAACATATTCATCATCATTGTCATCTCTAGGTTCCTCATCAACATCTCCATCATCACATCTTCTTCATCCTCACCATCACCATCACCATCACCATCACCATCACCATCACCATCACCATCACCATCACCATCATCATCAACGTCTTCATCATCATCATCATTAACTCTAACTCTAACCCTAATTCAATATCCTTCTATAACTCTAGCCCTAACCCTAACCCAAACCCTAGCACTTCACCATCTTCTTCATCATCATCATCACCATCACCATCACCATCACCATCACCATCACCATCATCATCAACGTCTTCGTGATCATCACCATCGTCATCATCATGAACATCTTCATCATCATTTTCATCTCTAGGTTCCTCATCAACATATCCATCATCACATCTTCTTCATCATCATCATCATCATATTCATCACCATCATCGTCACCATCAACGTCTTCATCATCATCAGCATATTCATCATCATCATTACCTCTAACTCTAACCCTAATTCAGTTTCCTTCTATAAATGTAGCTCTAACCCTCCCCTAAACCCTAGCACTAAACCATCTTCTTCATCATCACCATCACCATCACCATAACCATCACCATCATCATCAACATCTTCATCATTATCACCATCATCATCATCATGAACATATTCATCATCATTGTCATCTCTAGGTTCCTCATCAACATCTCCATCATCACATATTCTTCGTCAGCATCATCATCATCACCATCACCACCATCATCATCATTAACTCTAACTCTAAACCTAATTCAATTCTCTTCTATAACTCTAGCCCTAACCCTCACCCAAACCCTAGCACTAAACCATCTTCTTCATCATCACCATCACCATCACCATCACCATCATCATCAACGTCTTCATCATCATCACCATCATCATCATCATGAACATATTCACCATCATTGTCATCTCTAGGTTTCTCATCAACATCTCCATCATCACATCTTCTTCATCATCACCATCACCATCACCATCACCATCACCATCATCATCAATGTCTTCATCATCATCACCATATTCATCATCATCATTAACTCTAACTCTAACCCTAATTAAATTTCCTTCTAATTCTCTAGCCCTAACCCTCACCCAAACCCTAGCACTAAACCATTTTCCTCATTATCACCATCACCATCACCATCATCATCAATGCCTTCATCATCATCATGAACATCTCCATCATCATTGTCATCTCTAGGTAGCAAGTTTGACACCAATGTGAAGGCCATGCAAATTTTCTCAAAGGGGCCATTTCTCATTTGGAGGCCCTCGGGCATGCGTGGCCACCATGGAGAAATCCACAATGGCCACGTGGACCTGTGGGAGCCGACGGAATCCAAGCCCGCTCGCCGGTTTGGGTTCCGTGGCCCGGGATCAAATCCACAAAGTGTCCGTGAATGGTCCCTAGGTGCCGAACCCGTACCATCCAAACTGTCGCTCTGTTCATGAATTCGTCGATTCCGGTGGATCTAGGACACTGGATTTCAGCTAGCCCCCCCCCCACAATGTGCTTCGAAGACCCGAAAGTGGTGCCAAAGGGCCATCTTGGGAGTTAGGGTCTTGCTCAGTGAGGGCCATTCCAAATTTGCTCAAGGGGACCATTTCTCGTCCAGAGGCCCCTGGGCGTGCATGGATGCCATGGATAGGTCCACAATGGCCACGTGGACCTGTGGGAGCCGACAAAATACAAGTCCGCTCGCCGATTTGGGTTCCATTGCCACGGAGCAATTCCCCAAAGTGTCCCTGAATGGCCTCAAGGTGCTCGACTAGAATGCCTGTAGCATCCAAATCGTGGCTGCGTTCGCGAATACGTCAATTCCGGTGGGTCCAAGACACCAGGTTTCAGCTAGGCCCTCCCCCCAGAGCATGCCTCGAAGACCTGGAAGTGGTGCCAATGGGCCATCTCCGGAGCTAGGGTTCCGCTCAGTGAGGGCCATTCCAAATTCACTCAAGGGGGGCATTTCTCGTCCAGAGGCTCCCGAGCGTGCGTGGCCACCGTGGATAGGTCCACAATGGCCACGTGGACTTGTGGGAGCCAACAGAATCCAAGTCCACTCATCGGTTTGGGTCCTGTGGCCCCAGAGCAAATCCCTAAAGTGGCCTTGGAATAAATCCCCAAAGTGTCCCTAAATGGCCTCGGGGTGCCGACTAGAATGCCTGTAGCATCCAAACCGTGACTCTGTTCGTGAATCCGTCGATTCCAATAGGTCCGGGGCACTACGTTTCAGATAGGCCCTTCCCCATAGTGTGCCTCGAAGACCCAGAAGTGGTGTCAATGGGCTATCTATGGAGCTATGGTTTTGCTCAGTGAGGGCCATTCCAAATTCCCTCAAGGGGGCCATTTCTCATGAGGAGGCCGTCAGGCATGGGTGGCCACCATGGACAGGTGGACGTGGCCATTGTGGACTTGTCCACGGTGGCCACGCACGCCCGGGGGCCTCTGGATGAGAAATGGCCCCATTGAGCGAATTTGGAATGGCCCTCACTGAGGAAAACCCTAGCTCTGGAGATGGCCCATTGGCACCACTTTGGGGTCTTTAAGGCATGATGTGGGAGGTCCCCTAGCTGAAACCCGACGTCTGGGACCCACCAGAATTGACGGATTCACAAACGGAGCCATGGTTTGGATGCTATGGGCATTCTAATTGAGCACCCTGGGGCCTTTCAAGGACACTTTGGGGATTTGCTCTGGGGCCACAGAACCCAAACCAGTGAGCGGACTTGGATTCCGTCGGCTCCCACAGGTCCACGTGGCCATTGTGGACCTGTCCACAGTCGCCACCCATGCCTAGGGGCCTCCAAATGAGAAATGGCCCCCTTGAGCGAATTTGGAATGGTCCTCACTACGCAAACCCCTAGCTCCAGAGATGCCCCATTGGCACCACTTCCGGGTCTTCGAGGCACGTTGTGGAGGGTCCCCTAGCCTAAACCCGGCATCTCAGACCCACCAGAATTGACGCATTCCTGAATGGAGCCACAGTTTGGCTGCTACAACAATTCTAGTTGGGCATCCTCGGGCCATTCAGGGAGACTTTGGGGATTTGCTCAGGGACCACGGAACCCAAACCAACGAGCGAACTTGGATCCCATTGGCTCCCATAGGTCCACATGGCCGTTGTGGACCTGTACACGGTCGCCACCAATGCCTGGGGGCCTCCGAACGAGAAATGGCCCCCTTGAGCAAATTTGCATGGCCTTCACATTAGGGTCAAATTTGCAAAATCGTCGACTAGGCATGTATGGCTAGTGTTCCCGGTTGGAACCTTCATAGAGACACTTGTAGGATTCCCCAGAACTCGGTTTTGTTGCACGGTTGGAATTCTATGCCCCCGGTAGGTATCCAGCAGGTGTCCCCGAAGGCCTTTTGGATGTGAGACGGAAAGAGCCATAGAATGACGACCATGGCTTGGATCGGAAAACTGTTGACTCTGTTGGATTTAGGATGTTAGGATAGTGCTAGGGGTGCCCCTCTCCTCCAGTCCCGTGGCCCCAAGTGCCATCTTGTTCATCCATTTTTGAAACTAGGGTTTTGCTCAGTATGAGAGTGTGCAATTTTTGCACATTGGGGTCAAATTTGCAAAATCGTCGATCAGGAAGGTATGGCTAGTGTTCCCAGCTGGAACCTTCGTAGACACACTTGCAGGACTCCTCGGAACCCGTATTTTTTGCATGGTTGGAATTCTATGTCCCCGGTAGGTATCCAGCAGGTGTCTTTAAAGGCCTTTTGTATGCGAGATGGAATGAGCCATAGAATGACGACCGTGGCTCGGATAGAAAAACCGTCAACTCTGTTGGATTCATGACATCGGGATAGTGCTGGGGGTTCCCCTCTCCTATAGTTCTGTCGCCCAGTGTCATCTTGTAAGTCCATTTTGGAAACTAGGGTTTTGCTCAATATGGAAGTGTGCAATTTTTGCACATTGGGGTAAAATTTGCAAAATCGTCTACCGGGCACGTATGGCTAGCATTCCCAGCTGGAACCTCCCTAGACACACTTATAGAACTCCCCGAAACCCGGTTTTGTTGTACAGTTGGAATTTTATGCCCCTGACAGGTATCCAATAGGTGTCTCTGAAGGCCTTTTGGATGCGAGACGGAACGAGCCATAGAATGACGATCGTGGCTCGGATCGACAAACCATCAACTCTGTTGGATTTAGGATGTTGGGATAGTGCTAGGGGTTCCCCTATAGCACTATCCCCATCATGAATATGTTGATGATGATGGTCATGGTGATGAAGATGATGGTGATGATGACGAAGAAGAAGATGATGGAGATGTTGATGAGGAGCCTAGAGATGACAATGATGATGAAGATGGTGATGATGATGAAGACATTGATGATGATGGTGATGGTGATGATTATGTTGATGATGATTATGACAAGTCCCTTTAAGTCGTTATCTATAGGAATCAAGCATCAATCTCCAACAATAAATGAGCATGTTTTAAAATAAATTGCTTGGATACATATCTAAGAGTATGGAAGATCTCTATGCATTTTTCCATAAAATTTGGTCAAGGAGATTCTAGTATCTAGTTAGAATATATTAGTGGAAACCCTAGGTTGATGACATGATGCTTGGATAAGGGCAAAAACCCAAAATATAGCTAGATTTGGGTGAGCATTGAGCATGGGGAACCAAATCTATGAATATGTGTATTGTTAAATAAAATTTTGTTGGGTGAAGCCAATAACCAACATAATCGTCATAATATAAGAGTTTTTTGGGTTGGGGATATACCTAAAGGTACCCAAAGCATGAAATTTTTTTGGGTGGGCACAAAACCAAGAGAACAAAAAATGTTGAAGAGGACATGTGGGGTGGGAGGTTGGCCTCCAAAAACTCAAGCATTGACATGAGTGAGGTAGGTCTAAAGAAACTTCTATCATACCAAATGAGAGAAGTGGTAGGGCTAGTTTAGGTTAGATTAGTGTTTCTAGGGCTAGTTTAGGTTTCTAGGACTAGATTAGGTTTATAGTATTCTAGCTTAGTTTTCTAGTGTTCAATTAGTGTTTCTAGGGTTAGTTTAGCTTTCTAGGATTTCTAGGGCTAGAATAGGTTTGTAGGGTTATATTAGTGCTTCTAGGGCTAGACTAAGTTTCTAGGGATAGATTAGGTTTCTAAACACTAATGACAAAGGGTGAAATGATGACATGGAAGATGGTTGTATCTCTATGTATCTCTATGTCTGTATGTATCTGTATGTATGTATGCATGTATGTATGGAAAAGACATGTATGTATGTATGTATCAACAAAAAATGCATGTACCAACAAAATAACATAAAACTACACATACCTCGATGTAGAACATAACATTCATTGATGCAATTCTTTCTCTTATGTAAAGTTGACTGGCCTCATTCAATAAATCCGTTTAGATCCTCTTTGTTGCTAATTGTCTCCATCAATCTCTCATGCTCTGAAAGAGGTAGGTAGTAGTGTACCTTGGTTGAGCTCTTGCTTGACATTGTCTAAAGATGGATGTTTGTGCTAGCGATCAAGTTTGTGAAGTGATACACCACTGAACCTAGTTTGTAATCCATCAATACATGCCCACTAGTATTTCTTGACTTCCCATCTAGTGTAAGATATTCCCCCTTAACCACCATCGATCCAATAGGAAATTCAATGTCTTCATCATCGATTAATGATGCGTAGAGGGTTTGCTTACCTTGGATGCATCGTTTCAACCAATAATCCACGCCCCATTCATTGCCTTTCGGGGAAACAACTGTGTATATGTGTCTTGGTTGTACAATATCTGAGATATGGTCGTAGTTTGTCGAAATCCCTGACTGACCCTCCTCTAATTGGGTTGTTTCAACAACTGCACGTTGGTCTACTGCAAGTGACACACGATTCCATTCATCAACCCAGTCCATGCATTCGCATTCATCCCATTCGCCACTGCTACAAGGGTTGCAAAAGCATGCAAGCTTCCGTGTCCATATTTCAAATAAGGGGTTGTTTGAGCTTTGAACTGAATTAAATCCACATGTTCCTTGTACTGTGCTGCAACTATAGGAACGCGATCAGTCTATGTCAACCACCCGCCAGAAATTTCTTACCACACGTCCTACCACTAATGATGTTTGTTGATCTCTTGCTCGGTCTGACATTGTTGTAGAGCACCATTGAACTATGGATTCTGCATCTAGGATATGAGGTTCCCTGTCAAACCTCATCTCTTCCCTTCGTAATGCGGTCTTGATGCCTGCACCGGCCCCATCATGCTCGCCTTTGCCGTGCCCAGTCTCAAAATAGTTCCAGATATGCGGCACATTATAAGTCTTATGCAAAATACTCATCCATTGGAATACTCGAGCATTTTTGAACTAGCCCGCACAACAATCTGACCATATCCAATGCTGATCCATCTGTATATCTCTCTCCTTGAACTGATCATAGAAAATTTGAAAACAATGTTGCACATAATGCAGATCATGGGTTCTATCATCACTTATGTAAAAGTTTGTCTCCTTCAGTATTATCCTCTTATCATTGTTTCTCTCTGGCCCTTGCCTATACATAATATGTACCATGATGCTAACTTGGTCTGAATGGTAGTATTGAATCTGGATTTCATTTTGTGGCTGAAGGGTGTAATTTTCTGCAAAATCCACAATTGACACTATGGTTCCAATAGGAAATGTGTCCCTGCATTTTCTGTATTGCTCATATTGCCATCTCGCTACATGCACATGTTGAACATACTGCTTTGTTTTCTCGTAGAACTCCATAAAGAAGTCACATACCGGTACCTGTTACCATGAAAACAAGGGAAATATTACAATGTGGCATTTGGAAAAATGTATATGTCATAAATTGAAGGTGTAATATGAAAAATATGCAATATTTATTTGTACCTGTGACTTCACTAATGTAATTTTTTTACTTTCCCTGGCACTGTCTAATTGATAGGTTACATACTTGAAGCTCTGCATCTCCACGCCCATCCTACCAAATTCGTGCTCCTTGCTTTCATTGATGCAATGGTTCAAAAGAGAAAACCCACTGTACCTAGAACATGTCCCATATAGATATGATTTTTCATAATATTTTTGTCCTTTGGGCATTGGAAACATGATGTTGTGGATAAAGTCTATTGATGCATTCGGTGATAGTATGGATCCATTGCATCCCTACACAATGTTAGTATGCAAATCACAAAATATATGTTTATATGTGTCATAATAATATTCATATTTTACATGGTATCTACAACAAGAAGTGTTTTGATCAATGCATATACAAACATACCGATAGGCCCAAAATGCCTCTGGAAGTCTTTCAGCCCAATTTTTATGATGGCTCTTCACTGTTTTTGTTAGAATAGCCTCAATAACCTTTTTCGTGCTCTCCACGTACCCATTGGCTTGTGGATGGTATGGTGAGGTTATTCTGTGCTGAATATGAAATTTCTGCAACAGTGCTTCCAGCTTGTGAGATACAAACTGTGGTCCACCGTCTGTAATGATCTCCTTAGGCACTCCAAACTGAGTAAAAATATCTTCATATAGGAAATCAATCATAGCCTGATCATTGGCTTTGACCAAGGCTACAGCTTCTACCCATTTGGTCATGTAATCTGTGCAAACCAGGATATGAACTTTCTGCTTTGAGGGAGGGTTGATAGGCCCTACAAAATCTAGATCCCACCTATCAAGTAATGGTTCAACCACAAGTTGTGGCTATAAAGGCATCTCATCTAATCTGTTGGGTTGGCCCATCCTTTGGCAGCTATCACATGCCTGAACATATTTCTTCGCATCTCTAAACAATGTACGCCAGAAATAGCCCATTCTCAAAACTTTATGACATGTCCTCTTGTCAGCAAAATGTCCCCCACATGGCTCATCATGGCAAGCTTTAAGAATGTTGAATATTTCATCTTCTCTAACACATCTTCTGATTTCTAAATCAAGCCCTGTGTAGAAAAGATGGCCATCAATCCAGCAGTACCTAGCACTCTGTTGTATGATCTTCCTTTTTTCTCTCTTTGACAGATGTGCTGGAAGCTTACCTACAGCAAAAAAGTTAGCAATATTTGCATACCATGGGGAATGAGCTGATACTGCAAACAAATGTTCGTAAGGGAAGGAATCTTCGACTAGTAAATTGTCATCACTGTTAGTAAGTCGACATAAAAAATCTGCAACAACATTTTCCTTTTCTAGTCTATCAATAATTGTAATATCAAATTCCTGTAACAGTAACAACCATCTAGTAACTCTAGCATTCGTGATTGGTTTATTCATTAAATAATAGATAACAGAATGATCAGTGTGCACAAAAGTAGAATATCCAGTAATGTAATGTCTAAATTTGTTGATGGCATAAACAATGGCAAGAAATTCTTTTTTTGTGACAGTATAATTTAGTTCAACAAGAGACAAATTTTTACTAATATAGTAAATGGCATAAGGAGCACTACCTTCCTGCTGTCCCAAAACTACTCCAATGGTAGTATCTGAAGCATTTGAAGAAAAGTGAAAAGGTAGAACCCAATTGGGCCCTCTTAAGATGGGTGCTGTAGACAACCTTTTATTTAGCTCAGTAAATCTTGTTTGGCATGCATCATTCTAGACAAACTGTGCATCCTTCATCAACAAAGTAAACAAAGGAGAAGCTAGTCTGGAAAAATTTTCTATGAATCTTCTGTAATAGCTAGCATGCCCCAAGAAGCTACATACATCCTTCTGTGTTCCAGGAGTTGGTATATTTTCAATTACCTTGATTTTGGATGGATCTACCTGGATACCATCAAAAGAGATGAAGTGCCCCAGCACTATGCCTTCACTCATCATCATGTGGCACTTTTCAGTGCTTAAGGAGAGCTAGCTTTGTTTACATCGTTTCAAAAAAAATTCTAAATTTTTCAATGCTTCTTCATAACTATCACCATATGGATTAAAGTCATCGATTAAAAATTTCCATGCAATCATTCACCATTTCTTAAAAGATTCCAATCACTGCTCTCTGAAATGCAGCTGGTGCATTGTACAACCCAAAAGGAAGTACTCGGTATGCAAAGGTCCCCCAGGGGCAAGTGAAAGTGGTTTTGTCCTGATCTTCTGGAGCAATCTGAATCTGGTTATAGCCACTAAAGCCATCCAGAAAAGAGAAATACTTCTTCCCAGACAAGGTATCAAGGACCTAATCGATGAAAGGTAAGGGGAAATGTTCCTTCTGTGTTTCCTTGTTCAGTTCTCTGTAATCCACGCAGACCCTCCATTTCCCATTCTTCTTCGGCACAATCACAAGTGGAGAAACCCACTCACTGTCTTAAATTGGGTATATAAATCCTGCTTCCAAAAGTTTTTGGATTTCCTCCTTCACTATGTCCCTTAGGTTCGGGTTCATCCTTCGTTGGGGTTGACATACAGGCATGAAGTCGCTCTTAATATAAATGTGATGGGTACACATATGAGAAGGAATTCCTTTCATGTCTGTGTACTCCCAAGCGAAGGCTTCCTTACGCTGTTTTAGCAGAGTGACTAGCTGTTCCAACTCATTAGATGCCAGATTAGGATTGATAGTCAATGTTTTTCCCGGCCCAATTTCTACTGGAACACTCTTTGAATTCTTAAGTACTGGAATTACACTGTCATCACCAATCAGAGTTTCTTCTGTAAGATTTTCTTGTTCTGTTATAGCTAGAGTACTATCCAAGATCTGATATACATTCTTATTGACTGGTGTGGGCTCACTGATGAAACTATTAATGGCATCATCCTCTGTTTCATATGTAAATGTTAAGGCTCTCCCTATGGTTAATAGTGGTTGCACGCCCTCTTCCTCCTCCAAATCTTCCCATAATGGAGTATCAGCTTCTGTGCTTGGTCAAGCTGGAGGGTATAGGGTTAGATTCTTGATCTCAGTCCCATCTAAAATGGTCATAGAACCTAACTGGCAGCTGATACAGGCATCAGCTGTGGCCAACCATGGTCTTCCCAGGATCAGTGCGTGTCCCCCCAACTGAGATTTTGGCTGTAATACCAAAAAATCAGCAGGGTATTCCCACGAGTCAACTGAGATTACGAGGTCATCTAGGATTCCTTCAGGATTGATCGTTGATCTATCAGCAAGTTCCAAAACAGTAGTGGTTGGCCGAATATTAGTGATTCCCAATTTCTTCACAGTCTCTATGGTCATAACGTTAATAGCTATGCCCAAATCCACCAAGACATTTGGAATTTGTGTGTTCCCTATGTGCACTGTAACAGTCAGGTTCCTAGGGTCATCGTACTTTGTCACAGGGGCCTTCCCCATTATTAATTCTGAAAGTTTTCCCAACACATGGATAGTGGGAGGATCCCTGGGCCTTCTTCCTGGTTTCTTGACACACAAATATTTAACTGTCTTAGCATAAATGGGCACATCATGGAGGGCCTGTAACAGTGGAATTTTAACATACAAATATTTCAACTCTCCCACGAGATCAAATCGGGGCTGTTCCACTGTTTTCTACAGCTGCAATCGTTCAGAGTATGGTGGTTCTCTATTCAACTAAGTAGGCTGTGACAGATCGTGTGTTGCTTCCTGAGTTTCAGCTGCTTCTTTAGTAGGAGTATTAGCATCCTCAATAATGGGGCTTGCTGAATTAACCATGTTCTCATAGTGCTGATTTACTCCAGTTTCAATCACTGGGGATGACACATCCTCAGTGATAATAGGATCCACTACCCTCTTTGATCATAATTGTATATCATTGTAGGGAATCTGAGTAATGGAATACGTAGGCATGTTGGCAGTCTCAAATTGATGGACTACTTTATTGTTTGGGTTTGGGTTAGGTTGTGCAGGTAGCTGTGGTTGAAGTGGTGCATTCATAGGTGCGACATTATTTTGGAAAGGGAGTTGTGGTTGCTGGTACGGCTGATGCTAATACTGTTGAGGAGGGTACTGTTGATACTGATTCTGGTGATGGGGAAAGTTATTTCCTTGGTAAGAGTTTCTCCAATTGGAATTCCAAGGAGCTTGGTTTGACTGTTGTGGCCATGGTGTCCATGAATTAGGATTTTGCATTGGGTTCTGAGATGGAGGCCACTGACTGTTGGGATAATGTGAATGGAATTGTGTATTCATATTATGCATGTTGTTCATTCCATTCATATTATGTAGGAAAAATGTTGGATCTGGATTCATACCTTGGTTTCTAGTCTGCCATGGTTTTTTCTTGTGCCATAAAGTATGTTGGCTCTACATCCGGAATAGATTCCTGCAGGACTGCTTTAAACTTAGGTAATGATGGACACTCCTTAGTATCATGCTCGAGTTCACATATCCTACATACCTCTTCTTTATCCAACAAGCACTCCTTCAGTGGATGCTTCTTTCTACATTTAGGACAAAATACCCCAAGTGTAAGATCTTCTACTACTTGTTTCTGTTTTGCCCTCATGGCATCCAACTCTAAGGAAATGGAGCTCATCATGTTGGTTTTAAAGTTCTCCAGTAGGTTGCCTATTTCTGCTCGAGTGGCACCTCCACTAGCTAACTTCTGAGTCATAGTAAAGACATCCTGATCTCGGTCTTTGTCTCATTTGCTGGTTCTGGAAGATCCCTTGGAGTACCTTCGACATAATTCAACAATATTTTCAAAAGGTTCCTTCTAATTCAACATATCAAGGAAATCTTCTCTAATTCCTCTTAGCAAGATAATCTTGAGCACATCCTTGCCAATCTCAGCATGACTAGATCTTTGCAAATTGTACAACAATCTCTCCACAAAGTCTTCCAAACTCTCTTCATCCTTCTGAACCATCTTAAACAACTCTTCCTTTCTATCTCTAGTTCTGCAATATTCTTGATATTTAGAAAGGAAGGTGTTCTTCATTTGGTCCCAAGTAGTAATGGTCTCACGACCCAAACTCATGAACCAGTGCAGAGAATTTCCTTTCAAGGTGGTTGGGAATAGCTTTAGCTTCTGAACACTAGAGGTGTAATCATAGCTGCGATAGAGGATATCAAACTCAAAAAGAAACTCATCAAGATTCTCAGAGGACTTACCATGAAAATTAGGGAGCACTAATGGTGAGATATTCTTCATAGGAGTTGCTCTAGGTGTCTGAAGGATAGGGAATTCTAATGTAGCCACAGTACTACTAGGCAGATTATTTTCTCCTTCTTCCTCCCGGTGATCCTCATGTCCATTCTCACCCCCTGTTCTCTACCAGCCATGGTTCTAGTCCAAAATTTAATAGTCTCTTTTATGCGTTCTTCCTCTACTTTAGATTCTTCTTCTTTTCTCCTCTCTTCTCTTTGCCTTCTTTCTTCCTCTGCTATTCTGCGAGTCTCCAGCCACACTTCCTTAGTAACTCTGGTTTCATCAATATGATAAATCGCCTCTCTATCTGGTGCACCTACAGCACTTCCCTTATCTTCAGGAGGTTTACTTTCTGCAACAGGAGTTGAAGGTCCCGTTGTATTCTCCACTGTGGATGCTGAATGTTCAAGATTGGGAGGAACAAAATTTCCCCTGCCTGTAGAGTTCTGTGGTGGTCTAGTGGAAGAATCATCTCTAGCAATCATCTCATCAATATATGTGTGTCTTCCCTGACCTGCATTACGACCTCGACCTCTTCCACCTGCAATGTTAGTATTCAAAGGGGGTTCCCGATTTATTTTTCTTGTATTCATGCATGCTGTAAAAAATTGAACTAAAATAAAATCAAATGAAACCAACTACTAACTCTGTCTATCTATTACCATCCCTGGAAATGGCGCCAAAATTTTGGTCACCCTATATGTCAGTTAATTAAAGCTAACACACAGAATGGTCAATATAAATTGTCAAACCCAGGAAGGTCTTTTATTTCAAAGGCAATAAGCACAGTCTATGCATAAACAGATCAAGTAGTTGATTGTTGAATGTAAATAATGCTCCTACCTATGTGTCCAGCCAACTCATTCCATAAGAACACTAATCTGATTCACACATCTAAGAATTCAAAGTGAAACAACTTCCCTACAGAAATCAACCTAGCAAGTTAATGATCTAATGATGAAATGAAACTAGATTACTTTTGCAAGAAGTTAAATCCTATAATTATCAAACTACAACATTCAATCTTTACCAAAATGATATATCCAGTAGCTACTGTAATTCTACCGTTAATTGTCTAATCTATGAATGAAATTGAAGATACAACAACAACCAGAATTAAAACGCAAGCTTGAACTCTAACTAATAATTACTGGAAATCCTAGAAAGCATAAACAACTAGAAGGTAATTGGAATTGAACTTGGCTTTCACAGTTGATTAAAGCACACATGCAATTAAGTAAATTATCCTACATAGTTGGCTGTCACACCACTCTGTTATAGCTATTCAAGATGCAATTATAAACTACCAGAAAGGAAGCTAATCTTTGTTACAACTACCAATAATGTATGCAATCACTCCACACCACACAACATAAGTAAAACTAAACTAATCTACCTACTTAAATCGGCTATCTCTGTGAGAAGGCGGGCCTGGCCTTCTAATAGAGACGCCGAGAGTCACAGCAAATTAAAACATAGAAGTGAAGAACTCTTCTCTCATATTAATGATGGAAGATCGTGAGTCTCAGTGCTCTGTTACAGCTTACACAAAGTGGTAATTGTCCAACCCCAGGATACGAGAGCCTTCTAGAATTTATACAAAGGAAATACAGTTTCAGATGCACTAAAATCATGCAGCAATGAAGATCTATGATCTTCCTGCTGCGAAGTTATAGCTAACTGATACAGGGTATTAAATAGGGTTGTTAATTGTGAAAGATGCTATTACTTTGATAGTTAATGGATCAATAGACTCAGTAGCTAGAATGCCACCTGTCTGTCGCAGCTAGGCTCTGCTTCAGTGGAATCTGTTACAGTGGGGATCTGATACAACTTGCATGGAGGATGCACTGTCCCTTAGAGTATGAGGAGCTGGTGCTTGAAGAGTAATAGCTGCCACTGCTAGGCTAATACACCTATGCTTTAGACCTTGGCTAAATGAAATCACACAGATCAGTATAAACCAAGGACTAAAATCCGTAATCTTTAACAATCTTAGGCATAAAACAAATAAAGTAATAACAAATTATACCTTCCATATTATTGGTTGATCTAAAGAAAGACATGGATACATCTTATAAAAGTAGGATGAAATTAGGACAAAATTAAGTAATAAGGAAGGCCAAAAAGGGGCATTTCCTGGACCCAACACAAGGTCTGAGACATGATCAAAATCTGCAGAAATAGATGATTGGTCTTCTTCCAATGGAGTTAACTCAATAATGGCACGTTGATCAAGTGGAAGTGATATGCGATCCCATCCATCAACCCAATCCAATGATTCACATTCATCCCAGCCACCATCACAACAAGGTGGGCAAAAACAAGCAAGTTTTCTGGTCCAAATTTCAAATACTGGGTTATCAGAGCTTCGAATCGAATGAAAGCCATGAGTCCCAGGCACAGTCTTACATTCCCATGCATGTGAACAATCTATGTCTACCACCTCCCAAAAAAATCTCTCCACATGTCTCTTTCTTGTTGATTCTACTCGCATAGTTGATTCCTGTCCCATTACTGACGTGCACCACCTTACTATAGATTGACCATTTTGAATAGTAGATTCTATAGATACTTTCAATTCCTCTCTTCGTAGGGATGTTTTGACACATGCTCCAACTCCATCATGCTCTCCTTTACCATTCCCAGTCTCAAAATAGTTCCACATATGTGGCACTTTGTATTTTTTATGCAATGAACACAACCATTAAAATATGCATGCATTTTTGAACTGACCAACACATCCATCAGACCAAATCCAGTGTCGATCCATCTGTATGTTCCTTCCCTTCAAGTGATCATAGAACATGATGAAGCAATGACGTACATAGTGGAAGTCGTGGCACCTATCATCACTTATATAGAATTGATATTCCTTCAGAATTTCTTCTTTCTCTTCAGTGCTATCTGGGCCATGCCTATATGTGATATGGACCATCAAGGAAACCTGCTCAGAGTGATAATATTGACTCTGGATCTCATTTTGAGGTTGCAAAGTGTATTTCTCAGCAAAATCAACAACTGAAAGTATAGTACCATAGGGAAATGTATGTCTACATATTCTAAAATGTTCATCCTGCCATCATGCCAAGTGGACATGATGAACATAATCATGTGTCTTTTCAATAAATTCCTTGACGAAGTCACTAACTGGTACCTAGTGACACAAAATGATCTCAATGTTAGTTTTTTTTATAAGCAAGGATTGAAATGCAACTATTCAAACATAATTTTATAGATATAAATGCATACCTAGGATGTCACCAATTGTATTTTTTTGCTTTCTTTCCCTGGGACTATTTCATAGCTGATATATTTGAAACTTTTCATGTCTACAACAATTTTCCAAAATTCACTGTCTCCACTCTCATGCATACATTAGCTCAATAATGTAATTCCACCACAGTTGTGGCATGTTCCATCCAAACAAGATTTTGCATAGTATGTTTTCCCCTCAAGCCTATTGCACATGATGCTATGAATGAATTCTCTTGATGAAGTCGGTGGCATTGTTAGGGAGCAATCCTGCACATGGTTAGTATGCAACACACGACGAATGTACAAAAATGTTTCATAGTAATATTCATATTCTACATGGTATCTACAACAACAAGTGTTACGAAGAGTATTTATTCTAACATACCATGGCTTACATTTATCAAAAGATCTTTGCCCCAAGTTCAATTGTCTATGTTCATTCCTAAATTTCTCATATAGTTCTGTTTGTGTTATATCAAGAAGATGCTTAGTATGTGGTTCACGATCCTTTGAACCCCTTCTCATTTTTAGTACATCCTTTCGTTTTGAAGAAGGCCTTGTGTGATCATGCCAAAAACTCTGCACTAGTCCCTTTACTACATCAACTAGCTTCATATCACGACATGGCAACCGACCAATAAAGGCCCAAAAATCTGTCTGATTGGTTGTTTCAAGATGTTCTCTTCTATTAGAATACCTACGGAGGGTTTTTACATTCAAACTAACTAGTTGGGATGTAGGCCTGAGAATACGAAGGACCCTGGTGTTTTTATTTGCAATTGCTTGTGACAACACACGACGAGCAGCATTGTAGTCCTTTGAACATGTGTTCTTACCAATTTTACCAAATGCATCTACTAAGCTTTTAACTATATGAGAACTTGGTTCAGAATTCTTTATCATCTTTATCCCTAACTTTTTCCTAACAACATTCATGCTCCTAGATTTTAACAATGATAAAAATAATCTACATTTATCTCCATCACATTTAGAAACAAAATATTTATCAAGTATCTGTTGAGTTTGATAAGCAATACTATGTTTAGATAGCGTACCTTAAATGGAATTGAGGAGACTTCCATCAACTTGTATATGCTTCGGAGTTCTTCGACATGTGCTTGCTAGTGGAGGTAAGGGGGTTGGAATTCTATCATGTAGCGGATCACCAAGGCGCTCTGGCGTTTCAGTAGTAGCTTGGTGTCCTTCATTCTCTTCCTGGTAGTTGGATGGTGGAATTCCAACATCCTCATCGATGGTCTGTGGAAGTCCAACATCCTCTTGTGGAAGTCCAACATCCTCATCGATGGTCTGGATAACATTTTCTTCTTCAACAGTAGGCAACATGTCCAATGCCTCTCTGACTTCATCACTTGTATAACCACATCCGGATATCAAATTTTGTGTTTCTCCATTAGCTTCATCTTGAGATGGTAACTTATCACTTTGACTTGAAGTGGGAATTGAAACATCCCCTAATGAGCACCTACGTTTTGCTTCTTGATTACTTCCATGGGGTGCTTGTTCAACAACTATTGTGGAAATTGAAGGTCCCTCTTGTCATGGATTAATAGGATGAACCATGGTATCCTCTACAATTGGATTTGGATTAGTTTCCAAAGAAAGCCTCCGATTCATCATGTGTATTCTTTTATTTTCTTTCTCTTGTTCAATAAATTCTTGAGGTCTCTTCCTCCTTGCTGATCAATTCAATATAGTTTGTTTTTGTTGCTCCTCAATTACAAGCTTTCAAACCTTTAGTGCTTTCTAGAACTATAGATCCTTCAAGGTGAGCTTCAATCTTCCTTCTCAAATGTTCATCTTTCCCATCAAAACAATTATGAATGAGAAAATTTACCTTTGGTTCTCTTCAATAGTAAGCAAATGAAAGTTAAATCATAAATTGTTTGGGCTCTTTGATTCTCTTGTACAATTGTGTATATCCACCATCACCATGAAATGGTCTTGAAGCTTGATATCTTATCTTGTGTGCTCCTCAAATATAGGCAAAATGAATCTTTCAAATACCTTATCTTTGGTGTTATTCAATTGGAGATTCTTTAAGCTTGCTGATTATCTTCTTCAAATATGGCCATATAACCCAACACCACACTGAGCAACCATGAAAGATGTCCTCAATGCTGCACCTGCATAACAAAAATAATGATGGAGATGGTGTAAATGGTGAGTATTTCCAATGGCGGGATCGTGCTGTTGAAAAAGACGCGAGATTTGCTGTTTTGGTTTGGACAGTTGAAAGTTTCTCTCGGACAGAGACAGTCCATTGTTTATAGAGTTACAAAACACATACGCATTATATAAAGATAAAACATGTACATGTTATATAAAGCTAAAACGCGAATGCGATATTGTTAAGCACAATAAATAGGTTAGGTGCGCGGCTAGTGCAACAAATAAAATCAAAAGAAAACAAATGTTTTGTATGGTTACCCCCTGCCCTCTCTCTCTTACCTTGTTTCTAGAGCCCCTCCCCCATAAAGGCCTTTAGACACTCTTCTAAACATTAATCCCTAAGTGCATAAGTACACAAGATGATGAGGAGGAGGAGGGTGATGAAAATGAAGATGATCATGATGCAGATGATGATGTTGATGAAGATGATGGTGATGACGATGGAGATGTTGAATATGATGATGAGGGTGATGAGTATGATGATGATGGTGATGAAGAACATGACAATGATGGAGATGTTGATGGGGAATGGGGAGATGTCCATGATGATGAAGAGGAGGATATAATATGATGATGATGGTGATGTTGATGGTGATGGTGATGATGATGGAGATGTTGATGATGATAGTGATGGTGATGGTGATGGTGATGATGATGATGATGATGATGATGATGATGATGGAGAAGAAGATAATGACAAAGAAGATGTTGATGAGGAACCTACATATGAAAATGATGATGAAGATGTTGATTATGATGATGATGATGGTGATGATGATGATGATGATGATGGTGATGATGATGAAGATGTTGATGATGGAGATGTTGATGAGGAACCTAGAGATGACAATGATGATGAAGATGTTGATGTTGATGAAGATGGTGATGATGATGAAACGTTGATGATGATGATGATGGAGATGTTGATCTGATGACGATGAAGATGATGATGATGGTGATGATGATGAAGATGTTGATGGTGATGAAGATGGTGATGATGAAGAAGATTATGATGATGGAGATGTTGATGAGGAACCTAGAGATGGTGATGAAGATGATAATGATGATGCTGATGAAGATGATGATGATGATGATGGAGATGATGATGATGAGGATGATGGTGATAATTTTGATGATGATGATGTTGGTGATGATGATGATGATGGTGATGATGATGTAGATGTTGATGGAGATGGTGATGGTGATGAAGATGATAATGATGATGACGATGAAGAAGATGATGATGACGATGGAGATGATGATGATGAGATGATGATGATGATGATAGTGATGATGATGATGGTGGTGGTGATGATGGTGATGATGATGGAGATGTTGATGTTGATAGTGATGGTGATGGTGACGGTGATGAAGATGATAATGATGATGATGATGACGATGGAGATGATGATGATGATGATGATGATGAGATGATGATGGTGATGATGATGATGATGATGGCGATGGTGATGATGATGGAGATGTTGATGATGATAGTGATGGTGATGGCGATGGTGATGATGATGATGATGATGAAGAAGATGTTGATGAGGAACCTACATATGACAATCATGATGAAGGTGTTGATGATGTTGATGATGATGGTGATGAAGATGATGATGATGATGATGAAGAAAATGATGGTGAAATGATGGAGATGTTGATCTGATGAGGAAGATGATGATGATGGTGGTGATGATGATAATGATGGTGATGAAGATGATGATGAAGAAGAAGATGATGATGATGGAGATGTTGATGTTGATGGGGAACCCATAGATGACAATGATGATGAAGATGGTGATGGTGATGACGAATAATATTTTGATGATGATGGTGATGGTGATGTTCAGATAATGATAATGATGATGTTTAGAAGATGATGATGATGATGATGAAGATGTTGATTTGATGAGGAAGATGATGATGATGATGATGGTGATGATGATGAAGATGTTGATGATGATGGTGATGGTGACGTTCAAATGATGATGATGATGATGTTTAGAAGATGATGATGGAGATGTTGATTCGATGAGGAATATGATGATGATGATGATGATGATGGTGATGATGATGAAGATGTTGATGATGGAGATGTTGATGAGGAACCTAGAGATGACAATGATGATGAAGATGGTGATGATGATGAAACGTTGATGATGATGATGATGGAGATGTTGTTCTAATGATGATGAAGATGATGATGATGGTGATGATGATGAAGATGTTGATGGTGATGAAGATGATGATGATGAAGAAGATGATGATGATGGAGATGTTGATCAAGAACCTAGAGATGGTGATGAAGTTGATAATGATGATGATGATGGAGAAGATGATGATGATGATGGAGATGATGATGATGAGATGATGATGATGGTGATGGTGATGATGATGGAAATGTTGATGGAGATGGTGATGGTGATGGTGATGAAGATGATAATGATGATGATGATGAAGAAGATGATGATGACGATGGAGATGATGATGATGATGATGATGATAGTGATGATGATAATGGTGGTGATGATGATGGTCATGATGATGGAGATGTTGATGTTGATGGTGATGGTGATGGTGACGGTGATGAAGATGATATTGATGATGATGATGAAGAAGATGATGATGACGATGGAGATGATGATGATGATGATGATGAGATGATGATGGTGATGATGATGATGATGATGGTGATGGTGATGGCGATGATGATGGAGATGTTGATGATGATCGTGATGGTGATGGTGATGGTGATGGTGATGGTGATGGTGATGATGATAATAATGATGATGAAGATGATGATGATGGTGAAGAATATGTTGATGACGAACCTACATATGACAATGATGATGAAGATGTTGATGATGTTGTTGATGATGATGATGATGGTGATGAAGATGATGGTGATGATGAAGAAGAAGATGATGGTGAAATGATGGAGATGTTGATCTGATGAGGAAGATGATGATGATGATGATGATGAAGATGTTGATTTTGATGATGATGGTGATGAAGATGATGATGGTGGAGATGTTGATGTTGATGGGGAACCTAGAGATGACAATGATGATGAAGATGGTGATGGTGATGGTGATAGTGATGGTGATGACGAATAAGATTTTGATGATGATGGTGATGGTGATGATGATGAAGATGTTGATGATGACGGTGATGGTGATGTTCAGATGATGATGATGATGATGTTTAGAAGATGATAATGATGATGATGAAGATGTTGATTTGATGAGGAAGATGATGATAATGATGATGGTGATGATGATGAAGATGTTGATGATGATGGTGATGGTGATGTTCAGATGATGATGATGATGATGATGATGTTTAGAAGATGATGATGATGATGATGGAGATGTTGATTTGATGAGGAAGATGATGATGATGATGATGATGATGGTGATGATGATGAAGATGTTGATGATGATGATGACAGTGATGAAGATGATGATAGTGATGAAGATGATGATGATGGAGATGTTGATGGAGAACCTAGAGATGAAAATGATGATGAAGATGTTGATGATGATGATGATGATGGTGATGATGATGAAGATGTTGATGATGACGGTGATGGTGATGAAGATGATGATTAGGATGATGAAGACGATGATGATGATGATGAAGATGATGATGATGATGAAGATGATGATGATGGAGATGTTGATGAGGAACCTAGAGATGACAATGATGATGATGGTGATGATAATGAAGATGGTGATGATGATGGTGACGGTGATGAAGATGATGACGAGGAGGGTATCCACCTTATGTATATATTCAAAATTATCCAAGTCCCTATAGAACTCTCTCCCTTCGTTAGACCTTAATCACTAGTTCCCTATGTGCCTTTATTCCTCCCCCCTACCCTCTCTATCTCACCTTGTATCCCTCCCTCCCTATCTCTTTCTCTAGATCTATCCCTAGATATGTCCCTCACTCCCTTTACCTCCCTCCCTCTATGTCGCTTTCTCTCCCTTATAGGTCATCTTCGTCCCTTCCACCCCACTGATTCTTCCTTATCACACACACACACACACAACCTCCCACTTTCTTTGTCTCTCACACCTCCCTCTAGTCTCTCTCTCCCCAACCATCAATCTCTCTCTCAAACACACACACACACACACATTATGTCCCTTTCCATTCTCAAACCCATTCCCCCTCCATCCATTTCTATCTCCACCTTTCTCCCTCCATCCCTCACCCTACCTTCTCTCCCTCCCTCTCTCATCACCTCTCTCTCTCTCACCTTCTATCCCTGCCTCATATTATATTTCCCTCAACATATCCCAATCTCTCCATCACTCCCTCTCTCTCACACACTTTACGTCCCTTCCCCCTCCTCTCTCTCTCTCTCTCTCTCCATCGCCACCACTCCCTACATGTGTCCCACAAACACTTTATGTCCCTCCCTTCCTATCTCTTTATTTCATTCTATCCCCATCTATCTCTCACTCCCTCTAAATCCATTCCTCCGCGTTGTCCCTATCCCTCCCTCTCTCTATGTCTCTCCCCCCCTTTTATTCTTTATTTCTCTCTCACATCTCCCTTGCCTCCATCCATTTCCCCTTGTCACTCAAGTCTCACTTTCAACTTCTAACCCTATACCTCTTCAGAACCTCTTCTAATCCTAATAGTGCTCTCAAGATCCACTTCCCTTCACCCCCTATAGCCCATCATGTTCTCATTCCCTTCATCCCTCCCCACTCAAGCTTCCAACATCCTTCTAAGCCCTTGACCCTTTCCCACTGCTATTAATATTAACCATAGATTCCCTTGACCCTTCCCCACCCCTTCTCAAATATTAACCAAAAATTCGCTTGAGTCTTCCACACCCCCTCTCTCTCAAGTATTAAACATATATTTTATGATTTACATAATGCGAGCGCGTTTTGTCACTACATAACGCGTACACATTATGTAGTTATATAACGCGTGCGCGTTATGTAATTCTAAAAGCACAACAATATTTTTGAATTTAAACAGAACGTGTACGTGTTTTGTAGAGCCTAAACCAAGCCGACTCACTTGCTTGCATGTCAACAATAATCCTATGTGTATGCTTTGGAGTTTGCTTCAGTAATTCCAAACCTGTGCTATGTTAATGATAAACCAAAGCTAATTGGGTATTTCTTCCAATTTCTGGAGAAGCTTGTGCTTAGCCACTCATTACAGTATGCTGCACACAGTAATTTATGAGGAAATCTTAAACACAAATAGTATTTTTTCTACAAATTCCAAATATGTAACTTTTATTTAAAAATATTAATTTTTCCTATTTTCTTTCAATTTCTTTTGTGTCCTATCTCCTTATCATGTGAAACACACTGTTATTGTTTCTTCCATAACCTTTTCAATTCTTGGTCATTTAAAAAAATAATTGTATGGTGCACAAGAGGACACTAGCCTCCACGTTCTATGAAAAACCCAGTTCAAGATTTTTGCATTAAGACCTTCAAAGGATGCACCCACAAAAGAGGTACTATTTTCAAGGTTTGATCACTTAAAAAATTATAAAAAGATTACAAAATTACAAATTAAATTTTCAAAAAATAATGGCGCACAAGTGCTATATGTTCTCTACATGCATGCCCATTTTTCTAGCTTGATTCCATCATTTAGGCCCTCAAAGGCTGCACCCACAAAAACATATACCTTATCATTTGCCTGAAAAATAAAAAGTGTCTGTTAGGAAAAATGAAACTTGACATAGCTATGCAAATTTTCAATACATAAAAGTTATACATTCGGAAACATGATTCAATTTCCTGCATTTCATCTTTTTTACTCAATGCAAGATATTTTGCGTAAGTATCTCAAAAAATCCAAGTAAGTTGAGGGATGCCTGATTTTTTAGTTTTCTATTGCATCTAACGCGCCAAAAGTGACCCTCATTAGATTGCACTGACCCATAATAAATATATTAGCATGTAATTGGATATAGTTTTATGTGTTAAATAACAAGCCTAATGTGGTGCTAATAAGGAAGCAAAATAGGAAGCAAAACTAGGAGCTAAAATGGAAGCCCACTATATCATAGATCTAGAAGCAACATTGGATGCAATACCTACTGCTAAGTTGAAAGTCAATTATGATGCTATTTTGGATGCTAAAGTAGAAGCCAAACCAGAAACTAAACTAGTGGCCAACAAATAAGCAAAATTAGATGCCTAATGAGAAGCTAAATGCGGTGTTCATGAGGAAGCAAAACAAGAAGAAATTCAAGGAGCTAAACGGGAAGCAAAATGTGGTGTTGGTGTGGGAGTAAAAATGGATGCTAAATTGGTAGCAAAACATGGTGCTAATGTTGACATAAATAGAGATGCAAAACTAGGCATTAAAAATGATCCAACACTTGATGCAAATAAGGAAGCTAAACATGGCATTGATATGGTAGTAAAATAAGATGTTACTTTGGATGCAAAACATGGCGCTACATAGGAAGCAAAATATGGTGCAACAGTAGAAGAAAAAATTGGCACCATTTTGGTAGCAAAACACGATGCAAAAAAGGAAGCAAAAATTGGTGCAAAATTAGAAGCAAAAATTGGTGCATATTGGTAGTAAAACATGGTGCAAAATGGGATGCTAAAGTGGTAGCACATATTGATGCAATATTGGATGCTAATTTGGATGCAAACATGGCGCGAATGTAGACGCAAATATAAATGCTAACATGGCGGTTTTAAGGATGCAAATAGGGTGCTAATGGGGATGTCATTTAGGAAGTAAAAGAGGACGATCTCTAGGAAGCAAAATATGATGTTATTTAGGAAGCAAACCTCGACGTTGTTTATGAAGCAAAATTGGACGCTATTCTGGAAGCTAAAAAATGGGCATTATTTTAGACATCAGAAAGGATGCTATTTAGGAAGTAAAAAAATGCTATTTTAGACTCTTTAAGTTTTGTCCATGATGCGTCCCATTTAGCGTCTACTTCGACCACTCAATTATAAAAAAAATTACACTAAAAAAGGATGTTAAATGGGATGCTAATTCCAGGATTTGTTGTAGTGAATGCATCAAAACATTTTCATAAATTAACTTGATTCTCACAGTGAACACCGCTGATAATTGACGTGGTTGGGCCTCTTGGGATAGAAGGTTGAGCAGTTGGATGGACAACCTCCGATGCAGTCATGGGGTGGGGCACAGATGTAGATGCACCAACTATGGGTGCAACCACTGTAGATACATGGGAAAATAAGGGAAGAGTAGTTTTCACAATAGTGGAAGGAACTGGAGATGATATGGTGGAAGAGGACATGGTGGTATGGGGTGGAGGAGGACTTCGTGGACAATGAACACCTACCTGCTATAAAATAGGGGGTATTGACCCAAAAGGGCTAGGGGGGATGTTGAGGTATGGTGAATGGGAGGGCGGTCTTGGATAGAGGGAGGAGGATGGATATAAAGGAGGTTGTGGATGAAGGGTGGAAGTTGGATGGAAGGGGGGCGTGGATGAATTGGGGAGGATGGATAGACGGGGGGGGGTGAGGATGAATGGGGGGGGATGTATAGATGGGGGGGTGTTGATTAATGTGGGAGGATGGATGGAGGGGGGAGTATGGACGGAGAGGGGAGGGTGGATGGAAGGGAGGGGGTGGATGGAGGGAGGGGTGTGGATGGAAGTGATGGGGGAAACTCATGGGAGAGTGTGGAAAAATGGGACTAAAGTGGCCTGCAGCTGTTGGCGGCCCCTACATACAAATTTGTAATATCATAGTTTAGTAAAAGAAAATCAAATTAAACCATAGTATGTCGTAACATTTAAAATTAAAAGCATTCTTTTAAGTACACATTGTACCTGTGTATATGGTGATCTACCGACCCCTGGCAGAGATGGCTAATCATCATAGTCCGTGCATACCTGTGGACAGCAAAACACATGCACGTTATGAACATATTAAACAAATAATTATTAAGTCAATAAAAATATTAAAAAATATTGTTCGAACTATCATAATGTATGTCATAAATATAAATACATAAATTTATAGAAATGACATAAGTAATAACAATATTGTGTGAGGTACTCAAAATACCTCCGTGTGAGGTGCCGCAATTTCTGTTGCAACTGCCATTCCTAAATCTAGGTTTGGAGATGCTATGTTCTCCCATGACGATGTCTCAACTCTAAATAGTTGTACATTGAAATAATAGTTTAAGTCAAACACAAATAATTTAAAATTAATTTAAAAATTATCAAGTGATGATTGAAAACACATTAAAAAAAGTGCTAACCTGCTCCATATAGAAGCCCTTGATCGAGTCAAGGCAAGTGTGCTCGCAATGGGGACAAATATGTAGCATTGTCCCCGTCGAACTAGAAGGACCAACATGGCTACCACCGGTGACAGGTCTATCTTGACTCTGTCCTGAAGGACCTGCACCTGCGTCTCTATCAGGGTTGTCATGTCTCTCCATTGTAGTAGCTGCTACAAAGGGAGTGTGTCTAAGGAGTCCCCGTGCAACACTCCTCATCATGCCCTCGATCTAATCAAGTTTGTGGGGTAAATGAGGTGGCTGGGGAGAGGGGTTGGACTTACGCCTAGGAGTTGGTGTCCCTCTCAGTGGGATCCTCCTAGCATCAGTTCGATCTTGGGCAGAGCCACGCCCAAGAACCTGGAACTCGGTTATGTCAAAATAGTTGACATGTAAACCGAGTGCAAACTCAACCCACAGTTGTCGAAGGAAGTACTGTGGAACCTCCCTATTATTGCAGGGAGGTTTATCGTAAACCATGAAACACCTATGCATCCAATCATCCCTCCATGGTTGGAAATGACACCAATCCATGCAAACATGTGGCTTTCTAATGTATGGTGGTTGTTGTGTTCTTGGATCGGTGAACATACTGTACAATTGGGCCTTTGTAATATTCAAATCTTTTATTTCGTCCTTGGAAATGCCCACGGAATAATACTCCCGCATCCTAGCTCTATACTCAGTCATGTTAGTCGATTGGCAATGTGCATGGATGAGGGAGTCAACTAAGCTCTCAATTGAGGTGTCAAGGGACACTTGAGATGGTTCCCCTGTGTTTCTTATTTCTCGAGTGTGCACTCTCATTTCATTTACACAATGGTTCAAGTCATCTTGGTCAAAATTTGGTTCGGGGTTTTGATTTTCTTAGGCATTTGGATTTTGTTGAGGGTTTTCATTGGTTCATATATTTGTGTTTTCTTGTGTTCCACCAGACTCCATGTTAACATTTTGTTCATTCATCGTGTGGGTTTACACTCTGCAATTGAAAATTTCTCTATTATTTTAATATTTTGGTAATTATTACAAATTTAATAAACAAAAAAAATGAATAAAATGACAAAACCAATGAATAAAATGACAAACACAATGAATAAAATGACAAACAACATGGAATTTACCTATCCAATGAACTTGGTGGATGGATGAAGATGGTTTTTGAGTGGAAATGGTGAACTCAGTTGGTTGTAGCTCCGCGCACACGGTGGTTGACTCACGCTCGGACACAATGGAAACAATTCAAAAACAAATCTGCCAAGTTTTTTTATTACCTTAACAATGGCTCATGGGCCCATTTGTGCGTGCACGTGCTAGGAACGTGCACGTGCAAAAGTGCGCACGCGCCCAAGTTCAGTACCGAACCTAATGGCGCATGCCCGCTGCCTTAGGTGCGTGCGGTGGTTTTTTTTTTCCCACTAGCGCGGCCTTGTTGCAACAATTTTGGGGTGCAAATTTGTGCGCTCGCCCTGAATTCTTTTTTAAAATAAAATCAAATGATTTTTTTAATAAGTAAAAAAACACTTCCTCAAGAATATTGCAATCTCTAAAAATAAATGAAAGAAATATTGATAACTAATACTAAGAATAAGAATATGAAAGAAACATTCTTTGTAATATAAAATGAACTTAAGTGAACTTTTTATGTATTTGCAAAAATAAATAGGTATGAAAGTTAACCAACCAAAATAAAAGGGTTTTAAGAAAATGTAAAAAAATTACTTATAATCATCTTTTAAATTTAAATGAAAAAAAGAGGTTGAGAACTATCTTAAATTGGAACCTTGAAAGCAACAAATATTATGTTTCAACATTTTCCTTGCCTACATTAGTCAAACTAAGATAACAAATATTATGGTTCAACATTTTCCTTGCCTACATCAGTCAAACTAAGATAACAGATGATTAATACAACAAATAAAGGGACAAAATTAGAGAGCCAACTCTAACTCCATAATCAAAATGGAAAGAAAAATCGAATAGAAAAAGGGGAAATTAGGAAATCTACTCAATGTGACAAAATTGATTTTTTCATAAATTTCCACAATTCATAAAAAAAAAATCATAATTTTGTATTGCACTTTTCCTTTAAAAAATGTGATGTGAGCCCAAAACTCAGAACCTAAACACCTCTCGATTGATGAAGAAAAAAGTAAGGTTTTTTAAAGTTGATTACCAACCTATAAAGAGATAACAAAAGCATAAAATATAAAACAATGAGGAAACACTTACAATCATCTAATGAAAAGAAAATAACACAAAACAACCCGAAATAAATGATAAGCTTCATTCACAATATGCTCTCCAAACCTACTATTGGTGTTTTAGCACAACCATGTGCCAAAAGTACTTATGCAAGGATTGTGCAACCCTAAGTACAAAAGTATTTATCTAATGGTTGTGCAATCCTAAGTACGAAATCCATAAAGCTTAAGGGAAATGAAAAGAACTAGATAACAACTTTCAAGATTCACGAAATTTCATAAAAAAGAAATTAGCTAAAGAGTTAGAAAAATTATATAAAGAAATGTATTTTTAATATTAACAAAACAAAGAAGTATATCACTTTGTGACTCTCCGAAGGAAGAGTTAGTCTTCAACTCTTCCCTTTGATTCTTTATTCATATCGAGGATTCCAAATGATGAAAGGAAAAATATTTATATGACTCTCTTTCTTTGGAAATGAGATGAGATAGCTTAACCTTCTTATTATAAATATGAAACTTATGACCTTGAGTGTTTAATTTAAAAGAAAGAATGTGGTCATTTCCTTGATCTAACTACCTTTCATTAATAAGTTAGTGAATTACAAATAAGTATGAGAAAGCAAAATGATAATGATTTTTTATAATAGTGATTTCACAATGTCCACTTTGAGTGACTGAACCTTTTTGGATAACACATAATAATTAAGAGTAATCCACTTGTCTTTTATTTTAAAGTTCATATAATAATGGGAGGTGACGAAAATTAATCCAATACTATTAGAAATAAATATAAAGATAATGATGCCCATCACAAAACCTTACAAAAAGATTATAGACTTTTAACTAATTTTGTAATTCATTTTATGGTTTTGTCGGTTTTCTTTATAAAATAAACTTAGTACAAACCACTACATTTGCTTCAAAGTGGTAATCAACATCTAATGCTTGAGTAATTAATCAACTTTAATGACATATAGGCTTTAGAAAACTGTTTCACTATAACATCGTCATATTCAATAGATCGGCTCCATAATATTTCCCACTGGAATGAATATCTTAATCCAATTCGACTATTTTCCAAAAACATAAAAGTGTTTTGGGTGTGTGCAAGAAGATGAGGGTCACTTTAGATGCAATCCTACTTTTTCAA